>BPTQ01000005.1:28591532-28681752 GCA_019973895.1 Chrysanthemum seticuspe
TAGCAGATCAACTGATGTGGTGGAACTATGATAATGAGGATCCAATATTCAAGGAAAATACTATGGTTAATATGAATATTGACCAAAGGGTATTTTATTTTCTTGAATGTTTTCTTATCGAAAGTACTAACTTTTGAACTTTTATTTCTGTAGAAATGGCTCAAGCTGAATCTACTGCACTAGCCTCGTCGTTCAAATCTATGTATGATCGAGAGAAATTGACTGGTAGCGCGAATTTCAATGATTGTATCGGCAACTCAAAATTGTCTTGAGGGTTGACAAAAGACTAAATTATTTGACTACGCCTTGTCCTCCTGAACCTGGAGCTGATGCTACTGCTGAAGCACGAACTGCATGGCAATCTGAGTATGACAAGTATAATGAGGTCGCCTGCATTATGCTCGGGAGTATGAACTCAAGCTTGCAAAAGCAATTTGAGAATTACTTCCCTAATCTCATGCTGGAAGAATTGCAAAGGTTGTTTGAAAAGCCTGTGACTGTAGAGCTGTATGACTTGATTGATGCTCTTCATAGTTGCAAGCAAGGAGAAGGGAAACCTGTAAGCGCCCACTGCCTGGAAATGATGAGTTACATGGACCAGTTGGGGCGTTTGAACTATGTCTACCCTAATGACATACAAATTGGCCTGATCAACAGATCCCTTAACAAGGAATTTGATGGTTTCGTGCGCAATTATAATATGCATTGCACGGGGAAGACAGTCAGTGAGTGCTCATTGATTATGAAAAAGGTTTGCCCAAGAAGCCTCTACACCTGCGGTTTTGACCATCCAGAAGGGTAGAATTTCTAAGCCTAATAAGCCGCTAGCAAACAAGAAAGGGAAAGGTAAGGGTAAAGCTGATAAGGGAAAACAAGTTATGACTTATCAGCAAGAACCCAAGAACTACCCTCCCAAAAAGCGTGAGAATCCAAAGAGGGATCAGGCTTGTCATCACTGCACCGAGGTTGGACACTGGAAGAGGAATTGTCCATTGTACCTTGATGAGTTGCGCAATAAGAGGTATAAAAATACTGGCACTGTGGCCAGTACTTCAGGTACTCTTTTGATGATAGAATTATTTGCTTTTCCTCATAAAATAAATTCCTGGGTATATGATACTGGATGTGGTATTCACATATGTAATACACTGCAGGGACTTAGAGGAGCAAGGAAGCTTGCCTATGGACAGCAATACCTGCACGTGGGTAATGGAGCACATGCAGTCGTTGAAGCTATAGGCACGTTTGATTTAGTTTTACCTTCGGGTTTAGTACTGTCATTAAACGATTGTCATTACGCACCTTCCATTTTTAGGGGTGTCGTTTCTGTTTCCTTGTTAAAAGATATTGGTTTCGTTCATACATTTACTGATTATGGAATTTCGATTTCTTTAAATGATGTTTTTTACTTTAATGTTATTCCAGTAAATGGTGTGTTTGAAATTGATTTGCATGATAATGTGATTGATAAAAATAATTATGTCTTTAGCATCAATAATAAAAGAATCAAAGGTGATTTGGATTCTTCATTTCTTTGGCATTGTAGACTTGCTCATATAGGCAAGAAACGCATGCAACAGCTGCAACACGATGGGCTTTTGCAAGACATCAATGATGAATCATTTGATAAATGCGAATCTTGCATATCTGGGAAGATGACCAAGAAACCTTTTACAAATAGTTTAGAAAGGGCTTCTGATCTTCTTGGTGTGATACATACTGACGTATGTGGACCACTAAGACATGTGTCAAGAAAGGGTGCTAGCTACTTCTTAACCTTTACTGATGATTTCAGTCGTTATGGTTATGTTTATTTACTTAAACATAAACATGAAGTCTTTGAAACATTTAAGGTTTTTAAGAGTGAAGTAGAACTGCAACTAGGAAAGAAGATTAAAGCTCTTTGATCTGATAGAGGTGGTGAATATTTAAGCCAAGAGTTTAAAGATTATCTAGCTGAGTGTGGTATTGTCCAGCAACTCACATCTCCATATACTCCACAACAAATGGTGTATCTGAGAGAAGGAATCGTACATTGCTAGATATGGTTCGATCAATGTTTAATCTTACAAATCTTCCCTTATCCTTTTGGGATTATGCTTTGGAAACTGCTGTTCGCATATTGAATATGGTTCCAACTAAGAAGGTTGATAAGACTCCTTATGAAGTGTGGTATGGGAAACCTCCCAACTTGTCTTACTTAAAGGTCTGGGGTTGTGAGGCGTTTGTTAAACGTGACTCTGCTGATAAGCTGCAACAAAGATCTGTTAAGTGTGTCTTCGTAGGATACCCAAAGGAAACGATGGGTTACTATTTCTACTTTCCACCTGAAAACAAAGTAATTGTTGCTAGGTATGGAGACTTTCTTGAAAAGAATCTCATATCTCATGAATTCAGTGGGAGAGTTTATGATCTGGAAGATGATCAAGAAGACACAACACCTTCTGAAAACACTAGCCAACCTCAAGTAGAACCTGAAAGTCTGGGCGTTCCACCTGAGATTGAAGTGGTTCCCATTCGTAGATCCGCAAGGGCTACGCGTGCACCTGAGCGTCTATGTCTCAACGTAGAAGCTGAGGAAAATTTGTTAGGGGATCTTGGTGAACCTGCTAACTATAAAGCTGCCATGATGAGTCCTGAAAAGGAAAAATGGCGAGTTGCAATGAATGGGGAAATGCAATCCATGAAAGATAACGAAGTCTGGATAGAGGTTGACTTACCTCCAAATGCTAAGGTAGATGGAAGTAAGTGGCTCTTTAAGATAAAGACTGACATGGATGGCAATGCACACACCTATAAAGCTCGTCTTGTAGCTCAAGGGTATACTCAAACCTATGGGATAGACTACGAGGAGACATTTTCTCCTGTAGCAGACATTAGAGCTATTAGGATTCTTATAGCCATAGCTGCGTACTATGACTATGAGATATGGCAAATGGATGTCAAAACTGCCTTCTTAAACGGTCGCCTAGATGAGGACATCTATATGGCGCAGCCTGAAGGGTTTGTGAATCCAAAGTTTCCGAAGCGTGTATGCAAACTTCAAAGATCCATTTATGGATTGAAGCAAGCATCAAGGCAATGGAACAAGAAGTTTGATGAAGAAATCAAGAAATTTGGTTTCACTCAAAATCTTGATGAGCCATGTGTGTATCACAAAGCTAGTGGGAGTAATGTTATTTTCCTTGTCTTATATGTCGACGACATATTGATCATGGGAAAAGACATTCCAAGTATGCAAGATGTAAAGTCTTATCTTGGAGAGTGCTTTTCTATGAAGGACTTAGGGGAAGCAGCATTTATTCTGGGAATCAAGATCTACCGAGATAGATCAAGGCGGTTAATTGGACTAAGCCAAAGTGCTTACATTGATAAAATATTGAAGAGATTCAGTATGCAAAATTCCAAAAAGGGATATTTGCCGATGCAAGTTGAACATGGCTTAAGTAATAAACTATGCGCGTCAACACCTGAAGAGCTGGCTTACATGAAGAAAGTTCATTATGCTTCGGCTGTAGGATCTATCATGTATGCTGTGAGATGTACAAGGCCTGATGTGGCGTTTGCACAGAACATTACCAGTCGGTATCAACAGAACCCAGGTGTGAAACACTGGCAAGCTGTTAAGAACATTCTTAAGTATCTAAGGGCTACTAAAGAAATGTTTCTAGTGTATGGAGGAAATCCAGATGCAGAACTTGATGTTACAGGTTTTTGCGATGCGTCATTCCAAACTGATAAAGATGATACGAAGTCTCAGACGGGTTATGTCTTTGTCATTAATGGAGGAGCAGTTGACTGGAAGAGCAAGAAGCAAACAACGGTTGCGATGTCTATTACAGAAGCTGAGTACATAGCTGCTTCAGAAGCTGCGATGGAAGCTGTTTGGATTAGGAAATTCATTTCGGGACTCGGAGTAATGCCCTCAATCGAATTACCTTTAAATGTGTATTGTGACAACTCTGCTGCAATAACATTTGCCAATGAGCCTGGAGTCATGAAGGGCGCTAGACATTTTCCTCGTCGATATCACTATGTTCGAGAACAAGTCGACATAGGTGAAATCAATCTACTCAAAGTTCATACAGATGATAATCTAGCTGATCCCTTTACGAAGCCTTTGCCAAAAGAAAAACTTACTGACCATGCTGATGGGATAGGACTTCGTTTAGCTAGTAGTTTCATGCAGATCTGTGATTAGTATTTGGATAAAGGATGTTGTGAACAAATATTACTTTAATGAAATAAAATAGTTGTTTATGTTTATTTTTCATTTTCTTAATATCATATCCTATATTTGCATGTTTAATCCATGAATAACTTATGTTATTCTAAATAGTCCGTTGTCAATCAATGATATGGGAATGTCATTGAATTAAGACAAATCTGAGTTTTGGTAGAATATACTTTTAAAATATATTGATGCGTGGGACATACCAGATTCACATGATATTCAATGAATTGAATATAGGACTCATCCCAACTTTACATGATGATACTTTATGGATCTCTGTCATTAAGTATATCATGAAGTGTTTATCCTCAGACTTGAGATACCAGATAACTGATATGAATGTAGTGCATTTGTGTAAGATAGTCTAACGCTATCCGTAACTGGTAGTTATAAGGGCTATTTTCGGAAGTGTTGCAAAATTCATGAGTTATGTTTGTAGTCAAGAGAATTTGTTCCTTTGAATTTGTTTCAAAGCATAATACTATATTTGGGCCCCTCGTAGGGTTGACAAGATGTTTGTATGGCCATACCCAAGATCTATCTGGAATACGTTCAGATGATTTGGTAATCTTGTTCAATCATATACAACGAGAAACAGAATGTTAACTTATGAAATGACTTGATTCATATTCATAGTTAATGTAGTATTAGTAACAAAAGGATAAGTAAAAATGATGAATCATTAAATGGTTTTTTCCAGGAGACCATACTCGATTCGATCTGGGGGCGTTGGCGTGTGAAAGCTAGACTAACCAATGTCATTACTATATTTAGTAATATCCAAGTGGGAGCTGAAAGGTTTTATGGATATTTAAATAATAGTATGTCCGGATTCGAACTCGAGACTTCGGGATTGTACACATTACGTATGAGAATTGATATATATATAATTAATATAAATAAAACGTTATTATTATTAATTATTAGTCACGAAATAAAACATAACGATAGTTAAATAATTAACGATGTTTGGTTAACGGTCGTTAAATATTAACTAGAAGGACTAGAGATGAAATTACAAAGTCGGGAAAGTTCTAGAATCTCCTTTGGGGCTTTGGCCGATCGATTAGGGTGTTCCCAAACCCAAACCTACTCAAACTTGTACTCCAAGCTATGTTAACTATAAATACAAATCAATGTATTCATTATTGACTAACCTTGGATCACTTTGATAACCTAATTTCTCTCCTTCTCCTCTCTTTCTTCTGTGGCCGGTCGAACATCCCAAACCCCAAGGGTTTCGATTTGCTTAACTCAAGATTAAGTATTTGGTTTTATTTGTGATTCAAGAAACTAGTTTTTCACATCAAATCGCTATTAGTACGTGTGTACAAGAAAGAAGGACAAGCACGCTTGAGCTTGTGAATCTTGGTGGTCGACTTTTATTTGGGTCGAATATATAAACCCTAATTATTAGGGTTTTGGGTTTTGGTTCTTGTTAAATCAACGTTTGATTCTTGAATTGCTAAAAGTTACGCACTTTCTTGTTTGGTTAATTATTTACATATATTATTCCTATTGTCTTCCGCTGCATGCTTTGATGATGTTATTTGATTTATATATAATTGTTATGAGTATTAAATTCTAACAGGGTTAACACGGTTACAAATGCTTATTGGGTCCAACGGGTCACCCCAATAAATCGATAGCTTAATAAGATCAGGTTAGAGTTAGATTTTTATCACCTTATCGGGTTTAGTTCCAACTCGCTAATCCAAAATAAATAGGCTTTTGGCAGTTTTGAAACTTTTTTCAAATTCATAAAATAAACAAATTAACCACTACATAACATAACCATTAACATGCTTAAAATGTTGATCTTTTTAAAACAATAATAATGTCATTACAACATAGATATTTCGTTTTATAACATGTAGGTGTTCCATTCATAAAAATATATGAAAAATCTTTCTCCGCCTCCATTTGATATCTCACAGATCGACAGTCGAAAACTGCACTTGAAGCTGTTAATGGGTTTGGAACTATGTTATTGAAATTGTTTTGTGGGTAGTCAAACTTCGGATCTAGGTATTTTCTGTCACACATCAATGATACCATTACTGATGATCGGGTCAGCCTAGAAGTTTCTATTGACTGAACACATGGAATGAGTTTACGAGTTTGAATTCATTATTCGACCATGATGGAAAGTGGATAAAAATGAATGTTTGGAGAAGTGTTTGTTTCCAGGCACACATGTCTCCCCACCTGTAGCTCTATTTGGTTGCTGAAATAAAGCATTTGGAACTCGAAAAGAAATGTCTAGCATTTGATGTATTTCTTAATGGTCCAAATGATGTTGACGGAAAAGAGCCTTTGTCTTTTTTTGAGAAACACGCATTTGGTAACATTTGTGCAGTCATAGGCACAACGTGACTGGTCAAGATAATGAAAAATGGGGCGGGTAAAATTTCTCACTCGTGAAAAGGCTACAAAGTATCATGGCCGCGCAGGCTGAATAGGGGTTTTGCATTTGTCAAATGTAATCCAGATGATGCTTTATGGTCATTTAGGAACGGTTCATAAAGTGTCTACATATCTGCCAAGGCTGCTAGAATAATGGCAAAGCCGAGAAGACCATTAGAGCAGCTCACGAATCGAAAGATCTTAATTGATGCTCGATTTATTCCTTCCGTTTCGCGTCTTGTCTTGATTAAGACCACACAATAAGCTTGGCTTCTTTAATATAAAGGAAAAGGAATACTGTTTTATAAACCAGAAACTGGCTTTTTTAATATCAAACATGAACTTACGGTAGCCTTGCAATTTGTGGGATCATTCATATGGTGCAACAAAATCGACACCCTTTTTTTCTTGTTTTACGTTTACCAATGTATAACAAAGGGTAGGGGTTCCAAGCTTTCCAACTAAATGGTTTTCAATATACTTTGTGATCTTATGTGTCTTTAGTGTCAACATGAAGTGTTTATTTCTTCAATAGCCTATGCCACATAGATAGAAAGTAAAAGTAATGAACTCTTTATAATTTCAGCAATCATTCATTTGTTAATCAAAGAAAATTGGGGTTCAACATAAACTAGTTGCGTCCTCCGTTTCTTTGTTTTTTTTTCTTGTTCCTTTACAATTAATTATTTTTTTTTATGATCTGCATGTTACGATCATTATATTACATGGTATCAATTTAAGTTTTGTTAAAATTTGTTGTATCAAATTGTTATATAACAAGAACACAAGTCGTAGATATGAAGTGTGGATTACAAGCTCAAAAACATTAAGCACAAAAAAGAAACTACTATTCTAATAAGCAAGTGTATACGAACATTAGTGCTTACACGCTTTCTTTCTTCATGGGCTCAGATGGAGCACAAAACCATGTAGAAATGAAGCACATTTGAAAGTTATGCCCAAAAATTTGATGCAAATGAAGCACAAAAACCATTTAGAAATAAAAAAAAAACAGACGTGACTATCACGATCAATATGCTAAAAATGATCAAAATTTGCTTAGCTTCGGTTTCAATCAACTAGAATACAAGTTGCTAATACTCTTTTCAAAATGATAGACCAAATTTAATTGTTACTTTTCTACCTGATTTGTTTTGCATTGTAGCTAAAAGGTTGTTATTTGGTACCATTTCTTCTACCAACATCACCAAATAAAGGTTCATATCTTTTTGCAACCTCAAGTTATGGAACTTTATTTTGCATTCTAGTCATATGGATTTTTGTAACTTATGGCAGAGATGCAAATTGTAAGATCATTTCATAATACTACATATGTATTAGGAACGTGCTACACTTGATAGATATATTTTTAAGCTAGATGTCATAAAAGAGCCGCAATTAAGGGTTTTAGTTGTCGATTACGAGTTTATCATCAAAGTTTGTCTCAACGAATGAGTCATTACTCACATTCGTGAAAGGATGATGCATGTACTTGATCGAACATGTTTAGTCGGTCTCGAAAAGTGTTCCTTCTACCTTTGTTGGACTCTTTCGTAGCCACAATTTCAGGAAAAGATAATTTAAGCTTGTGAGGATTAAGCTAGCTAGTATACAAAACATTAATATTTATCACTTAACTAGTTAACTTCAAGTTTGTACTAGTACGTGACATTCATCATACATTACTTTATAGGGCATATATGTGACGCCCACAACTCACGTACTTTTTCTTTGTCGCGTCGTATGACTCACGTACTTTTTCTTTGTCGCGTCGTATGAGTTATTCTCCTGAAAAAAATTAGTATATAGTATTCTTTAATTTCCACATAGTAACAACTTTGGATTAGTATAGCTAGATAATCATATTCGAGTTGGTTCTTTGGTTTTGTATGTAGCTTCGATTTGGTTTTTCAGATTCCCCAACGTTCTTCAGCCATATGACCCAATTTTTCATTTAGTTCGCTCTCACATCCTAACACTACAAAATGCCATTTTAGACATAAACCCATTATTAAGGTCTAGGATTCTTGGAACTAGATTTGTCAACCTTCATTTACATGATGGTGGCCTTTCTAGACACAAGAGAGATGACCCAAACATATATAATATGTTTTTAGAAACACTTATGATAAACGATAATCCAATCAAAACGAGTGTAAAGCAAGAATGCAAGTTGTAATTCCTAAATATGAAGTGTGTATTAGAAGCTCAAAAACATAAAGCGCAAAATAACGAACCTTAATAAGCAAGTTTACAAAAACAACTGGGCTTATGTAGTTTGCTTCTTAATGGGCTAATATGGTCTAAGCCTAAAAGCCCGAGACACACAAATAGAACAAAACGAACGACTTAATAATTCAACATACTAAAACCAAACAAAAAATCAACGTTTTTAATTTATGCCCCAAAACATGATACAATATTGCACAAATGATAAATCCGCATACAAACCAAAGGTGAATGTGTCAACGATATGAAATGTTACTTTTCTATCAAAAGGGTCGGGTAGACCAGACTAAACCTGACTACCGGCTTATAGGGATCGGTTAACACAATTACAAATGCTTATTGGGTCCAATGGGTCAACCCGATAAACTCGGTAGCTAAATAAGATCGGGTTAGAGTTAGATTTTTGTCATCTTATCGGTTCAGTTCCAACACGCTAATCCGAAATATATAGGTTTTCATCGGTTTATGGACTTGTTTCATATTCCTAAAATCAACAAATCAACATACCTTGCAAGTTAGAACAATAGTATATTATTACAAGTTTTAAGTGTCAATATAATTTCATAATGAAATATAGATTTATAATCGAGTAAGGTATTAAAACCACACCTACCAACGACAACTCATATTGCGGCATGATAGGCGAATTAATGGCTTAGACTGTGAGTGGGTATAAAAAGTCTGTTTGTGATTATACATAACTATTTATGGCTTAATCTCCAAAGAAATAAATTGATGAAGCTCTAGGATTCTTGGAACTAATTAAACAATAAAAATGCAATCGAAATGCAGAAAATACTACATTACAACATAAATTTTCATTTTATAATATGTACGTGTTCCATTCATGAATATATAAGAAGCTTGTGTTAACTTGTGTTATATATTTCATTAATATGTGCAGACATAAGAAAGATGACCCAAACACATATTTAAAAGAAGAAAAAAAAATGATGATAAAACGTTAACTTTTTAATGTTTTTTACATGGTTTTCAATCTACTTTTGTGATCTTAAGTTCTTTAGTGTCAAGATAATTTGTTTATTTATTTCAATAGCTAATCCCACATAGATATAAAGTAAAAGCAATGAACTCTCATTTATTCAAACTGTTTAGATCACATGCACACAAACAAGTTTTTGTTGCCTTTTTTTTTTTAATATGTACCATTAACAAAACTTAATTTGATTCGTTGTAAAATAACAGCTTAAATTGGTCGTAACATGCAAAACCAAGTATAAAACAAGAACACTAGTTGAGATATGAAGTGGGGATTAGAAGCCAAAAAACATTAAGCACAAAACACCAACATATTATTCTATTAAGCGAGTGTACAAGTATAATTGTGCTTATGGTCTAGGATTCTTGGAACTAGAATTGTTAATCTTTGTTGACAGATAACAAGTAGCACCAAATATAAAAAAGACCAATTTGTCATATTGCTATATTGGTTACACGAATGAGCCCTTAATTTGTAGACAAAAGAATGATGACTCAATCATATACTCAGTATAAATGTATAATCTTATGTTAAAAACACTTACGATAAAGAATAATCAAATTAAACCTAAACTGGTTTCTTCTGCACCTGATAAAAAACGTAAATAACGTGAATTAAAAAAAACAAACAATCAAAAGAAAACATGAATAAAAAATGTGAATTTAAAAAACAAAACGTGAATATTAAAAAAAAAAACGTTTATTAAAAAAAACGTGATTGTAACAAAAAACGTGAATAATTAAAAAAAACAAAAAAAAAAGAAAAAAAGAAAAAAGAAAGAAAGACAATAGAAAATGTGTATAAAAAAAATAAAAAGACAAGAAAAAACACGGACTTAGGTTTAAACTTATTAAATTTTAGGTTAATCCCCACTATTAGATCAAACTAGATGGACTGTGAGAATTTGTCCTTTTAACATCAAAATAAGAGTAAGCATTTAAAAATTTCTCTCACAGCTCCACATAACTTATTTTCTGTCAACTATTTGTCGCCTCTTTAGTTTCTTTTTAGTTGGTCATCATCATTAAACTACCACAAACCATCATCCAAAGATAATTGCAGGCCACCTAGCTCATTACATATTATAAGTAGCAAAAAAATTAGTCGATTGATCACAATGCAATATTTTCGTAGTCCATTGACTTGCTTAAATAAAAAAGAGTAGATCCACATGAACATCTTTCAATAGCATAGTGACTTAATGTGCATTTTCCATTTCCATAACACGGGGTCATTCATAGATATGAATTCGAAAGAACTACATAGCAAAAACTTATTTGTTGCGTACTTCAATTAGCTTTTGCTACAAAGTCTTATTAGTTTCAGGGTTTCTTTTTTGCTACAAAGTCTTATTAGTTTCAGGGTTTCTTTCAAATGTGACAAACGAGGGGAACTTTATAAACTACAGACCAAGCATGACGTGTATAGATTGAGCTTTTTGTGGCTTTTGAAGAAGCGCTTTGAGATATGTACTTTTGATGGAGGTATGTATTGGGAGGCTGCTAAAGCTTTGGAAACCATTAGGGCAGCTCATGAATGAGAGGATCTTAATTGATTAAGATCACACAGTAAGCTTGGCTTCTTTAATTTCAAGGAAAATGAATATTGTTTTATACACCAGAAATTGTTTTTTTTTTTTTTTTTTTTTTTTTTTTTTTTTTTTTTTTTTTTTTTTTTAATATCAAACCATGAACTTATGGTAGCGTTACAATTTGTGGGATCATTTCAGATGGTGCAACAAAATCGACACTCATTTTCTTGTTTTATGTTTACCAATGTATGACAAAAGGGCTTATCAATTAAATTGTTTTCAATTTCAATTTACTTGTCCCACATAGATAGAAAGTAAAAGTAGTGAACTCTTTATAACTTGAAGTGTAATTCAAATGTTAAAATTAAGTAAGGTTAGTCTTCACAAAAATATGCTTGTGTGGTCATTACTTGTTTGATTTTTTGTTTTATTATTATTATTATTTTTTTCATTTGGTTCTTTTTCATAACATGGGGTCATAAATTAACGCAAATTGTTATAAAACTTATATATTCATACAGATTAAAATGGTCGTAACTACATATACTAGAGCATAAGTCATAAATACGATGTGTGGAATACAATTTAGAAGCCCAAAATCGAACAAAGAACGAACCTTAACAGACAAGCTTACCAGAATTATTGGGTTTATGCATTTTCTTTCTTAATGGGATCAAATGGTTTAATCTTAAAAACCCGAGACACAAAGAACAAACATGATACGCATGAAGTACAATTGTATAACCATTCAAGAACCAAAACCGAACGCGCTAATGTTCGAATATGCAAAAACGATCAAGGCTTGTTTAGTTTCGGTTTCAACTAACTATTATAGAGCTATTTTACTTGCTATTTTTCAACCAAATTTGTCTTGCATTGTAGTTAAAAGGTTGTAATTTGATACCTTTTCTTCTACCTACATCACCATTCACAGGCAATTTCAAGTTGTACTGATACTTTTTGTGATAGACGTTAGATTGATTTTTAATCATTCAACACTTGTTAATATTGGAGGTTACAAACAAGCACATAACTATAAAGGCTCAAATATACGTGCACCACAAGAGACTGATTTTGAGCTTAAAATTGAACCATTTTCCTTAATGGTTGAGCCTGGAAGCAAAGATGTTATCATCAAGAACTTGTATCATTGTATGTGTCACCGTCACTCGACCCGTGTCTTATCAATCGGATGAAACTGCAAGTGTTTCTATAAGCAACTTTAGAAATTCCTGCGCACTGTACATTGCACCTTGAGAGGTAACATCATAGCTTGAAGTGTTTACGCAAACAACGTTACCGTATCATATTTAAAATGTCAAAGAAAACGTACAAAATATTCAATGATCTTTGTTTAACTATTTCAACAGCGTCCCACATTGATAGAAAGCAAAAGTAATGAATTTTTAACTATTCTTTTTACTACAACTTGAATGAATTCTTTGACTTTAAAGTGTCAAATAAGTTATTATCTTGATCAAAATTTGCTGTTTATAACTTTATATTAGATAATGATAATGTGTGGAACTAATACATACTGATAGTTATGTTAGAGACGGTATACGTTTAGATTTTGAGCTACAAAATAGCTAAATTTATTTACATTATCCCAAATAACCATCTGATATTATGATATAAAGTAATTACCAAGTAACAACCGTTAGATCGAGACTTAGAGGAAACATAACATCATAACGAGCAACAAATTTAAAATACGGTCTTGGATTCTTGGAACGAGATCTGTAGATCTTCATTTACAAATAACAAATAGCACTAAATATAAAATTGCCAATTTGGCATACCTGCTATATTGGTTGGAGGCCTTTGTAGAGGTTTCTATATTGCTTAAAGTGTTGATCTTTTTTAAACAATAATAATCCAATCGGAATCCAGAAACTATCTACATTACAACAAAGATATCTTAAAAGGCCAATTCGGCATACCTGCTATACGTGGTGTACATTCATGAAAATATAAAAAGCTTGTTGTTGAGTTGTTATATATCTGATTAATATGTGAAGACATAAGAAAGATGACCCAAACCCATATATTATTTAAAAAAACACTAATGATAAAACGCTAACTTTTTATAGTTTCTATTTTGTGATCTTATGTTTCTTTAAAGTCAACATGATTTGTTAATTTATTTCAAGAGCTTATCCCACATAGATAGAGAGCAAAAGTAATGAACTCTTTATAACCCAACTAGTCAACTATATCTTTAATTAATCCAGGAATGTTCTAACAAACATGTTGCAACGTCCTTGCATTTTTTTATTATTATTATTTTTTTTTTAATTCTTTTTTCATGATTTGCATGATATAATCACTAATTTAATATAGATAGATTATATGAGTTTGTATCCCGTGTGTTTCCCCGACCATTGATATTATTCGTACATGAAAATTGCACGTACTTGAAGATGTTTCAATCGGTCTTGAAAGTGTTCCTTCAGCTTTTGTAGGACTCCTTTGTGGCTAAAATGTTGGGAAAAGGATAGTTAAAGTTTGCAACGATTAAAGGAACAAACTCTCATGAATTGCCAATTTAGATTTGAATGAGGTTCTTACTTCTTGGGGACATAGTTGATCGTACACGACTACACGCAATTTTGTTCTTCTATAACCAACAACGGAGAAAACTTGTTATCTATTAATCACTTTGGTGGTCCATTCCGCGTCCTTAGGTGGTAGATCCGTAGGAGGCGTAGTGGATAAAGAAGCAACCGGATCAACAAGATGATCCAAAATCCCATAGCCATGACAAAGATGGGAAAAATAATACATCCACGATGAGTAATTCATCGCATCAACGTCCAATTTTTCGGGAACAAACGTGGTTAAATGATTCATAGCCATGAGTTTGTCCGATAGGGTAAGTGTCGGTGGTGGAGGTGGGGTGTCGATTGTCATGATTGGAGTAGCAAACAATTAAGGAATTAGAAACCAAACCAAACAGTCGATTGAAACTTCAGTCGAATAAAAGGGAAAACGGGCTAAACTTAGCCAATACCAAACTGTCGACCAATAACTTTCGACTAAAACTGGAAATCAACCAAATAAACTATTGAATATTTACACAATAACAGTTTATTTACGCAAATAAACTGTTGAATACCAAACTTAAATTGGGAAAAATATAACCCAACAAATAAACTGTTGAATACCAAACTAGGAACAAAAGTCAGTCGACCAAACTGGAAACCAACCAAATAAACTGTTGAATATTAAACACCAAACAAACAAACTATCAACTGCAACAACTGTCGACTGTTGTAAACCAATTCGACCGGGAAAAAGATAACCCAACGATCGACCCAAAGCAGCGGAAAAATAAAAAACGTGGTTTAGGGTTTAGGTTTCTCGTGATACCATGTGAGTTAGTATAATCTTCTGTATATTCCTCTATTAATATTTGAGTGTATATATATAAGATACATATGGGCCTAATACATATGGGCTTAATACAAAAAGCCTAATACATATCGTCTAACAATAACTCATGTTTACTACAACTTGAATGAATTCTTTGAATTTTAAGTATCAAATAAGTTGTTATGTTGATCAAAATTAGTTGTTGACTCAAGTTTAAGGAAAAAAAAAGTTTTATGATCTAAATATTAGATAATGATAATATGTTTTGATTTTGAGCTACAAAATAACTAAATTTATATTTACATTATCCCAAATAACCATATGATAGTCTGATATAAAATTACCAAGGTTACATGGTTTTGAATCTGCTTGTGATTTTATGTTTCTTAATCGTCTTAGTTGATTTGTTAATTTACTTCAAAAACTTGTCCCACATGGATGGAAAGTACATGAATTAAAATAGATACGTAAATACTCCGTACATAAGAAAGATGACTCAAACACCTATATTTAAAAAGAATACACTAATGATAAAAGATATTCAAATCAAATCTCGTACTTAATATGTAAAATATCAACTTTTTAAAGTTTCCTACATGGTTTGTAAATTTATTTCAAAAGCTTGTCCCACATAGATAGAAAGTAAATGTAATGAACTTTTTATAACTTCAACTGTCATTCATAATTTAAAGTTACAGTATTCAAAGCACCATTATGTGCATGGTTCGTCCTTGTATTTACTATATGTATTTACTAAACTTTAACTTTTTTTTTTACTCTTTCTTAGCCACAATTATGGGAAAAAGATAGTTCTAGTTTGTGACTATTATACTGTATGTATTTACTAAACTTTAACTTTTTTTTTACTCTTTCTTAGCCACAATTATGGGAAAAAGATAGTTCTAGTTTGTGACTATCATACTGTATGTATTTACTAAACTTTAACTTTGTCGATGTGATATACTGACATTCACCATACATTACTTCATAGGGCATATATGTGACGCCCACAACTCACATACTTTTTCTTTGTAGCCACCTCGTATGATCAGATATTGGACTCAACATAAAAAACTTTTCTGTTGTATCTAACTTGTTTGATTTCTTTTTCTTTATATATATTATTTCTTTTTATTTAACTCTTTTTCATGATATGGGTCATAAATTACACAAATAAATAATTTTTTTGATTTATACAGTGTCACTGTATAAGACATAGTAAATGTTGACCATGGATTACAAGCCCAAAAACATTAAGCACAAAAAATAGACCTTAAAAAAGGTTATTAGGAAAAATTGGGGCTTATGTACTTTGTTTTTCATAGGCTCAAATGTTCTATGCCTAGACGTTACTAAACCAAAACCAAACGTTTTAAATTAATGCCCAAAAAGAAGATACACGTGAAGCACAAAGCCATTTAGAAACCAGACCAAACGTTTTAAAGATGCAATATGCGAAAAAAGGATTAAAATTAATTTAGTTTTAGTTTTGTTTCTGCCTTGTCCCACATCGATGAAAAGCAAATGTAAAGAATTATTTATAAATTCAAGTGTCATTTGTAGATTAAAGTTCAAAGAAATTGAGAACAAAACTTGTTTGTTGTGTATTTCTGCTACTTTTTTCACTTTAACTTTTTTTATGACTTAACATTGGCTTATAATTAAGCAGAACTTGTGTAGTTTCCCTTTCAGTTAACTAGGATACAAGTTGCTGTTGGAAAATTTAGTGCACTTGTGGGATTAGTTCACACCTTGTAATGGGTTAGGAGGTACGGAGTGTACACCCATAAGGTCCATGAACACCCTGACTCTTATAGTGGTTTGTATTGGTAGTACTGGTGAAAGTACTGCTTGGTGAAAGTACTGTTGGTGAAAGTACTGCTTGTGGAAAGTACTGCTTGTGGTTTCCAGTGATAAGCAGTGCTTCTACTGATAGGCAGTGTTTCCACTTATAGCACTGTGAAAGTACTGATGCTATGAAAGTACTGATAAGCAGTGTTTCCACTGATAGGCTGTATTTCCACTGTAAGTGAAAGTACTGCTAGTGGAAAGTACTGCTAAATGGCAGTTACAACTTCTTTATGACCACGTTTAATTGGTCATGTAACCACTAACGGCTATAATGGGGATAATTATGAGGCTATTAATGGGCCGATTAATACTCATAATTCTATGGGAATAGCTCAAGAGTAACCTCCTATATATAGGAGATCTGAACATGCATGAGAAACACACAGAAAACACTAAGCACTTATAAGCGCAAGGGTTATAGAATTGTGCCTAATTCTATAACTGCATTTGGTCTTATCCCAAGTAGATATTCGTGTAACCCAGGCATTAGGGTCGAATAGTTTACTTTGGAAAGTGATAACATGATTCCAAGTGATATCCGGTAACCACCAAGTGGTATCTGTTACTACTAACAGTTTGTTTGTTTCTGCTGAAGAGTTGCACATTTCTGCTGAATTGATTATCTTCACCCTGCTTTGGGACGAATAACCACCAACAATCAAAGTAAACTATTTTGTGATAATCAATGGCAACTGTTGCAATGAAACACATGGCTTCAAAGTTTGCTAAGATGGACAAGTTTGAAGGGGTGGACTTTAGGAGGTGGCAGAAGAAGATGCACTTCTTGCTGTCAAGCATGAGTGTGGTTTATGTGCTGACTACTCCAATTCCTGATGATGGGGATGATGCTACTGTGGAGCAGATCAGGAAAAGAAGCAAATGGGAGAATGATGACTACATATGCAGAGGTCTTATTCTCAATGGTATGTCTGATTCTCTGTTTGATATTTATCAGAACTTTGAATCTTCCAAAGAATTGTGGGATTCCTTGGATGCCAAATATATGGCTGAGGATGCATCAAGTAAGAAGTTCCTTGTTAGTAATTTCACAAATTACAAAATGACTGATTCAAGACCAGTCATGGAACAATACAATGAACTTCTTGGAATACTTGGAAGGTTTACACGACACAATATGCACATGGATGAGGCTATTTCAGTCTCTTGTGTTATTGACAAACTCCCTCCTTCTTGGAAAGATTTCAAGCATACCTTGAAACATAAGAAGGAGGAGTTAACTCTGGTTGAGTTGGGCAGTCATCTGCGCATTGAGGAATCTCTCAAGGTGCAGGATAATGACAAGCCAAAGAGTGGCAATGCTGCTGGACCATCTGTTGTCAATATGGTGGAGCATAACAACTCCACCAGGTACAATGACAACAAAGGCAAACGCAAGTATCATGACAACACAAGGGCAGATCCTAACAAGAAGGCAACACCTACTTGTTGGAAATATGGCAAGATTGTTCACATTAAAATGGACTGCAAGGGTGTTAAAATTGGTGGTAAAACCAATGGATCAGGCACTAATGGTTCAGGGAGTGGTGGTTCAACCAACTCACTGAAAGGTCAGAATATGTTTAATAAGTCTTTTCAGATTTATTATGTTACATATGTATCTGAATCTTTTTATGTGCAGGATGATGATGTTGCATGGTGGGTTGACTCTGGTGCAACAGTTCATGTGTGTAAAGATAGAAGCTGGTTCAAGACTTATGAGTCACTGAATGATGGTTCTATTCTTCACATGGGAAATGAGTCAACAGCCTTGGTGCATGGTCGTGGTTGTGTAGATCTTAGGTTTAGTTCTGGAAAGATTGTAACTTTGTTTAATGTTATTCATGTTCCTGATATAAGGAAAAACTTGGTTTCAAGTAGTGTTTTGAATAATCATGGATATAAACAAGTTATTGAATCTGATAAATTTGTTCTTTCTAAATGTGGTGTTTTTATTGGTTTTGGTTATTTATGTAATCAAATGTTCAGGCTTAATATTACCACTGACAGTATTATTTCAGCTTTTGTGACCTCATATGACCAGACTGACTCTACCCTTTGGCATGCTAGACTTGGTCATGTACATTATAAGAGAATGCAAGATATGTCTAGGGATGGTTTAATCCCTGCTTTTGACATGGACACTGAAAAGTGTAAAACTTGCATGTTGACCAAGATAACCAAGAAACCCTTTCAGGGTGTTAGTCGTGAGATTAAGATCTTGGAGCTTATTCACAGTGACCTGTGTGATTTGCATGCCACTCCTTCTTTGGGAAATAAGAAGTACTTTGTGACATTTATTGATGATGCTTCTAGATTTTGTTATATCTATCTGTTACATACCAAGGATGAAGCATTAGATAAATTCAAAGTGTTTAAAACTGAAGTTGAATTACAACTTGGGTCTTTAATCCAAAGATTAAGGACTGATAGGGGAGATGAGTACACGGATACTCAGTACTTTCAGTCTGTTGGAATAATCCATGAAATGACTGCCCCTTATACTCCTCAGCAAAATGGTATTTCTGAAAGGAAAAACAGGGTGCTGAAGGAGATGGTTAATTCCATGTTGTCCTATTCAGGACTGAGTCAAGGGTTCTGGGGTGAAGCTATGCTAACAGCTTGCTATTTGTTAAATAGGGTTCCCAACAAAAGGAACAAGGTTACCCCTTATGAACTCTGGACTAAAAGGAAAACCAACCTGAATTATATCAAGGTTTGGGGTTGTAGGGCTGTTGTAAGACTCCCTGATCCAAAGCTAAAGACTTTGGGTGAAAGAGGCATTGACTGCATCTTTGTTGGATATGCTGAGCATTCCAAGGCTTTTAGGTTCTATGTTATTGAACCTAATGAACATGTTTCAGTTAACTCAATAATTGAATCAAGGGATGTAGACTTTGATGAGAATAGATTCTCATCAGTCCCTAGACCAAGTCAGAGGATTCCTAATGGAACTCATGACACTGGTGTATCAGAGGTCCCTGATGATGAACCATCAGTGGTCCCTGATGAGGTTGTGGTTCAGCAACCTGAACATGTGCTCAGGAAGAGCAAAAGGGTCAGGACTCCAAAGTCATTTGGACCTGAGTTTCAACTATACTTAGTTGAAGGTACCAGGGATGAGGTCTCAGACCAATACTCCTATTGCTTCATTGTTGAGGATGATCCCAAGACATTTGAAGAAGCAATGAAGTCCCAGGACATTGCCTTCTGGAAAGAAGCAATCAATGACGAGATGGATTCCATCATGGGCAACAACACTTGGGTGTTGGTTGATCTACCACCAGGTTGCAAACCTCTAGGTTGCAAATGGATTTTTAAAAGGAAAATGAAGGTAGATGGAACTATTGAAAAGTTCAAGGCTAGATTAGTTATTCAGGGCTTTAAACAAAAGTCAGGGATAGACTATTTTGATACTTATGCCCCTGTGGCTCGTATCAGTACCATAAGACTGCTGATTGCTATGGCATCTATTCACAATCTGGTTATTCATCAGATGGATGTGAAAACTGCTTTCTTGAATGGTGAATTGGAAGAGGAGGTTTATATGAACCAACCTCAGGGCTTCATCATGCCTGGCAATGAAAACAAGGTGTGTAAACTGATTAAGTCTCTTTATGGACTTAAGCAGGCACCTAAGCAATGGCATCAAAAATTTGATGAAGTGGTTTTGTCTAGTGGTTATGTTCTTAACCAAGCTGACAAATGTGTATATAGCAAATTTGATGAATCTGGTAAAGGAGTCATCATTTGTCTATATGTTGATGACATGTTGATCTTTGGCACTGACCAAAATCAGGTTGACCTGACAAAGGAATTTTTGTCATCAAGGTTCTCCATGAAGGACATGGGGGAGGCTGATGTTATCCTTGGTATTAGGATTAACATGAAAGTAAAAGAATTTCTATCTCTCAGTCTCATTATATTGAGAAAGTACTGAGGAAATTCAATTGCTTTGATTGTACTCCAGTGAGTACTCCTATGGATACTTGTGAGAAGCTGATGCCTAACAATGGCAAAGTTGTATCTCAACTTGAGTATTCTAGGGTAATTGGCTGCCTGATGTATGCCATGAGTTGTACAAGGCCTGATATTGGTTTTGCAGTGGGAAAATTGAGCAGGTATACTAGTAATCCTAGTGCTCATCACTGGCAAGCAGTTCAGAGGGTACTGAAGTATTTGAAGAGAACTATGGATTATAGTCTCTCATATACTGGTTACGCATCAGTGTTGGAAGGTTACACTGATGCAAGTTGGATCAGTAATACTGAAGACAATTCGTCTACCAGTGGCTGGGTATTCCTACTTGGTGGAGGTGCAATTTCTTGGGCATCCAAGAAACAAACTTGCATCACCAGTTCAACAATGGAATCTGAATTTGTGGCTCTAGCAGCTGCTAGTAAAGAAGCTGAATGGTTGAAAAACTTACTTCTTGAGATTCCATTGTGGCATAAACCTATAGCACCTATTTCTATTCGGTGTGATAGTGCAGCTACATTGGCTAAGGCTTATAGCCAGATGTACAATGGTAAGTCTAGACACTTAGGTGTCAGGCATAGCATGATTCATGAGCTTATCATGAATGGGGTGGTATCTATAGAGTTTGTGAGATCTCAACAGAACTTAGCTGATCACTTGACGAAGGGTCTGGCTAGAGACTTGGTTATTAAGTCTGCTAAAGGGATGGGTTTAAGTCCAACTTAGTCACTGAATGCTAGGACACCCAACTCCCTCCTGAGGAAACTTAGGAGCTGAGTTCAATGTGGAAAGCTGAACATTCAGTGGACTGGAGCACATGTTTTATTTACATCCCAAGGTTGTGCTCAGAACCTGCTGAAAGGAAGATGAAGTCTTTACTTCTTAATGGTTAATTTTCTTTGAAAAAGTGCTTGGCAGGAGCATGACTAAAGAGGAACCACCTATGTAAATGTTGAAGTTTTGCCTCTTCAGAAAGCTTTGGACTTTTAGCTTTTACAACATTTATGAATTTGGATATGGACACATGGCTTGTATAGTGTCAGGAGCTTTTAAGTGTTTGAAAACTTGTGTGTAGTTATCTTCAGGTATTCAAATGGGTTGAAGGGTTCAATTCTTAGAACACCCTGATTCTTGAATATTTGAACGTGTAATTACTAAGATGGAAATTCAATCCTCAGGACAATTTCATTTATGCACATGTTTTGGTTGATGTTTATTTTTCATGCAAAGAAAGTGAACTAAATTTGGGGAGGATTGTTGGAAAATTTAGTGCACTTGTGGGATTAGTTCACACCTTGTAATGGGTTAGGAGGTACGGAGTGTACACCCATAAGGTCCATGAACACCCTGACTCTTATAGTGGTTTGTATTGGTAGTACTGGTGAAAGTACTGCTTGGTGAAAGTATTGTTGGTGAAAGTACTGCTTGTGGAAAGTACTGCTTGTGGTTTCCAGTGATAAGCAGTGCTTCTACTGATAGGCAGTGTTTCCACTTATATCACTGTGAAAGTACTGATGCTATGAAAGTACTGATAAGCAGTGTTTCCACTGATAGGCTGTATTTCCACTGTAAGTGAAAGTACTGCTAGTGGAAAGTACTGCTTATGGAAAGTACTGCTAAATGGCAGTTACAACTTCTTTATGACCACGTTTAATTGGTCATGTAACCACTAACGGCTATAATGGGGATAATTATGAGGCTATTAATGGGCCGATTAATACTCATAATTCTATGGGAATAGCTCAAGAGTAACCTCCTATATATAGGAGATCTGAACATGCATGAGAAACACACAGAAAACACTAAGCACTTATAAGCGCAAGGGTTATAGAATTGTGCCTAATTCTATAACTGCATTTGGTCTTATCCCAAGTAGATATTTGTGTAACCCAGGCATTAGGGTCGAATAGTTTACTTTGGAAAGTGATAACACGATTCCAAGTGATATCCGGTAACCACCTAGTGGTATTGCTACTGTCATTGATTGTCTTAACCCTGTTCTGGGAGCTATAACCCCCAACAGTTGCTAGTACTATTTTTTAAACAACATAGCTATTTTGATTGTTATTTCTTCTGCATGCCTTTACCATTCGTTTTTGCAACCCCAAATTATATCCATTTTTTTTATCATTCGTCACTTTTAATAGAGGTTACCAACACGACCACAAAGGCTCAAATAGACGGCACACAACAAGAGCATGATTTCTAACTCAAAAATGAACCGTTTTCACTATTGGTTAAGCCTGAATCCAAATATGTCATCATCAGAAACTTGTATGTGTCAATCGACCTGTATGATATCAAATGAAAACTCCTAGTAGTCCTCAAAGAACTTCAGAGACTACTGCACACATTTTCATAATGTACATTTTTCATTTAGCATTAATACATGGATTGACTATTAAGTGTTTATGCATACAATATTACTAAGTGATTTGAATATGTTCAAAATGTATTAAAAAAAAAGGGAGCTTACAAAGTTTCCAATGAACATAATATTCCTTGATTTGCTGCTATCGTTGTATTACATTATCCGATTTAAAAGAGATATCTAGATTGGATACTGCTTATTACTAGATAAATTTGTGTAGGTGATCGATGCATATGGTGTCGGGTATTAATAGCCTCTGGAAATCCTGAATACGAAATGGATGACTATGTTATTGGCGTTCTAACATGGGG
This sequence comes from Chrysanthemum seticuspe, assembly GCA_019973895.1. Lineage (NCBI taxonomy): Eukaryota > Viridiplantae > Streptophyta > Magnoliopsida > Asterales > Asteraceae > Chrysanthemum > Chrysanthemum seticuspe. Next base: position 28,614,816 of record BPTQ01000005.1, read on the forward strand.
AGAATATAGCACATGGAAGCCACAATAGCAAACATGAACTTGCATGTTAGAGTTGGGATATGTGGGGTCATGCTGGGAGACGAGCACAATTAACCACATATATGCTAAAGGTTATCTTCAAGAGATTGACCATTAAGGGCTTTTTTTATCTCACTTATATGAGTTTGTATCCTGAATTTTTCACCACGACCATTCATCTCATTCGCACAGGAAAAATGCTTGCACTTGAAGATGTCTCAGTAGGTTTGGAAAGAGTACTGATTTCTTCAGCTTTTGTAGGGCTCTTTCGTGGTACCCTATAAAATGTTATTCGATTTCGATTTGGTTATATGATGTTGTTATAGTGTATAAAATGTTATTCGACTTGGTATAATGTTTTTGTAGAATATCATAATTGATTGTGATTGATTGAATGCCAAAGTCTCATACGAGACATACAAATATACAGCGAACCTTAGAGGGTTGTTGGCTTGAGCCCGAATCTTGGTAAAGGGCCTAAATACATAATTATACAATAATATATACTACTAACACTCCCTCGCAGTTTGAGCGGGAGGATACCGAATACTCAAACTGTCACGAAATTCTTCAAATAGAGCTGAAGGTAGTCCCTTAGTGAAGATATCCGCAAACTGAAAGCCAGAAGGCACATAAAGGACTCTAACTTGACCTGCAGCCACCAAATCCCAAACAAAATGAATGTCAATCTCGATGTGTTTAGTCCGTTGATGTTGAACCGGATTCGAGGACATGTAGATGGCACTAATGTTATCGCAGTATACAAGTGTTGCAGAAGAAACTGAAGTATGTAGCTCTCGAAGAAGATTCCGCAACCAATACGTTTCAGCAACCGCATTGGCAACCCCGCGATATTCTGCCTCAACACTAGAGCGAGACAGTGTCGGTTGGCGCTTAGAGGACCATGAGAGTAAATTGTTGCCGAGAAATACACAATAGCAGAGGTGGACCGCCGAGTAGTTGGGCAACCAGCCCAATCAGCATCGGAATAAGCAACCAATGAGGTAGTAGATGATGAATACAACTGTAACCCATAATCCAAAGTACCCTGTATATAGCGCAAAATCCGTTCGAGAGCGGAGAAATGAGGCTCTCGCAGATCATGCATATGAAGACACACCTGCTGTACTGCATAAGATATATCAGGGTGAGTGAATGTGAGGTACTGAAGTGACCCTGCAAGACTCCGGTATAATGTAGGATCAGATACCAACATGCCATCATCTCCCAGTTTAGACTCAGTGTCAACCGGAGTCCGACTGGAATTGCAATCAGCCATGTGAGCACGCTCAAGGATCTCTGTAGCATACTTGCGCTGCGTCAAAAACATACCAGAGGAGTCACGTGTAACAGATATGCCCAAAAAATAGTTTAGAGTACCCAAGACTGTCATAGAGAACTCCTTATGTAGAGATGCAATAATACGCTGTAGAACTCCATCAGAAGAAGCAGTCAGTACAATGTCATCAACATATAGTAAAAGATAAGAAGTGTCAGTCCCCTGATGATAGATAAACAAAGAGGTGTCACAGCGACTATGTGTAAAACCAATCCCAAGAACATATGTAGGAAAACGCTGAAACCAAGCCCGAGGACCCATACAGAGACCTGCGTAACAAACATACATAATCTGGGTGCTCGGTATCACGGAAACCAGGTGGCTAGTACATGTAAACAGTCTCAGATAAATCCCCATGCATAAATGCATTCTTGACATCGAGCTGGTGAACCGGCCAATGTCGAGAAGCAGCCAAACTGAGAACGGTGTGTATAGTTCCAGGTTTAACAACCGGGCTAAAGGTCTCATCAACATCAACCCCCTCTATCTGAGTGCTACCATTCGCAACAAGGCGAGCCTTGTAGCGACTGAGAGTACCTTCAGCCAAGTACTTGTGGCGAAATATCCAGATACATCGAACAATATTGGTGGCCGTAGAATGAGGTACAAGAATCCAAGTTTTGTTTTTAATAAGAGCATTAAATTCAGCATACATAGCATTTAACCAATTGGGGTCATGAAAAGCAGCGTTATAGGAACGGGGTAAAAGGAAAACGGTAGAAACATGACAAGCGTAACGGGGATTGGGACGGGTAGTCCCGACACGAGAACGTGTAACCATGGGATGAACTGATTGCGTGGTCGAGGTAGGGTCAGCAACATGGGGGGGGGGTCTTGGGAAATCAAAACGGGGGCCGTTGAGGGTGTAGGAGAGGTGGGTGGTGGTGGTGGGGGAGGTACGTCCGGTGATGCCACAATAGGAGAAGGTGGAGGGTCTAGTATAGGGGAAATGGGGGAAGGATGTGAGGTTGGTTGTGTAGGATCGGGTGGGGTTGGCTGTGTTGGTGGAGTTGGGGTGAGTTTGATAATGTTGGAAATGATGTTAGGTGAGTCATCTAAGAAGTCGTATGACTGTTTCACAGTGGGTGTGGTGGTGCCAAAGGGAAAAACGGTTTCATCAAATGTGACATGGCGAGATATAATGATTTTGTTGGTGTTTAGGTCTAGGCAACGATAGCCACGATGATTGGTGGCATGTCTAAAAAATATGGATGGTGTGGCTCGTGGTCCAAGTTTGTGGTTAGTGTCTATATGAGGATAAAAACGACACCCGAAGACACGTAAAAGACGGTAGTCAGGTGAGGTGCCAAACATCCGTGTAAGGGGAATGTCATTATCGATGGCACGAGAGGGTAGGATATTTAAGAGGTAAGTAACCATGTTGAGGGCTTCGACCCAGTAGTTTGGGGGTAGATGGCTTGAAAAAGTAAGGTGCGGATAAGGTTGTTAATGGTGCGAATCATGCGTTCAGATTTACCATTTTGTTGGGAGGTGCGGGGACAGGAGAAACAAAAGTGGATCCCATTGTCGTTAAATAATTTATGAAAGTCATGGTTATCAAATTCACCACCATGGTCACACTGAAATGACTTTATTTCACGGTTAAAGTATAGGGATTATTTAACTTAGATATTATGTACTTAATCTTACACCAAAAGTGAAAACATGTGATTAAAAAAAAATGGTCGGAAGTTGGCCGAAATTTGGTCGGAGAAGATGAAGTATGGTGGTGGTAACCTACTAACCTATAAATCGTCTAACATTGCAACTAAAAAAAAGTTCGGTAAATTATATTGAGAAAAAAAATTTGAGCACCTTAAATTAAAATTGAGTATGAGTTAGGTACACTTAAATTGAAATTGAGTATGAGTTAGGCCACATCATTATATTGTTTATAAGTAGCAAAATTAGTAGACTGATCACAATTTAAGATTTTCATAGTCCATTGACATTTTTCAATAATAAAAAGAGTAGAATGATCCACATGAACATCTTTCAATAGCATTGTGACTTAAATTGGATTAACATTTTCCATAACACTGGGAGAATATGAGGCACTTTATTTTGCTTACTAACAAATTTATGCTTACTAAGGAAAAAATCCATGTCATTCATCTAGTTTGATCTAATGGTGGTGATTAACCTAAGATTTAAAAGATAAACCTAAGTCCATGTTTTTTTCCTTGTCTTTTTGTCTTTTTTTTTATTCAAATATTTTTTTTGTCTTTTGTTTTTAAATTCACGTTTTTAATTTAATTCACTTTTTTTCTTTTTTTTTGAATTTTTTTTAGTTCACGCTTTTTTTTAATTAGCGTTTTTTTTATTTACGTTTTTTTAATTCGCGTTTTTTTCTTCGCCTTCATACATTTTCGCCTGTTTTCGTCCGTTTTCATACGTTTTCGTCCATTTTCATCAGTTTTCTTTCATTTTCATCCGTTTTTATCCGTTTTTGGACGTGTTTTTACGCTTTCATACGTATTCGTCTGTTTTCTGGTTTCGTTCATTTTCATACGTTTCTGAGTATCACAAAAGTGATATTGATATTCATAATATCACTTGTGATTTTCTGAATATCACTTGTGAATTTCATACGTATTCGTCCATTTTCATACATTTTCGTTCGTTTTCTTACGTTTTCGACCGTTTTCTTACGTTTTCGTCCAATATTCATACAATTTCGTCCGTTTTCATACGTGTTTTTACGCTTTCATACGTTTTCATTAGGTTGAGTTTCTTTGTGTTTTTTACATTTGTTTACATTTAGTGTATACATGGATGCATACAAAGTGATTGATGAAATGTGTGAGTGAAAAGTATCATACGTGTAGTATCACTAGTGATATTTAACGTTGAAATGTATATGTGTATTATCACTGGTGATATTTGTATTATTACTTGTGAAATTTGGTTTGTTTGATAGGTTTTTTTGTTTACTTATTAAGCTTTATTATATGTCATGTATAGTATTACTTTTGATATTTCATTGTTATTGTTTTATAATCATAGTTAAAGCTTTTTTTTTGGTTAAAAGTTTTGATGATATACTATTTACTGTGTGTTTTATCACTTTTAGTATTATATCATAATTTTGATGTTTTATGTGCTTTTTGTTAGTGGATGAAAATTGTGTTTTAGTTACTGATAAGCTATTTATAGTGGAATATTGCTTATTATATAAGTTGTTAGATTAAACAACTTAAACAAGTTGATTTTGCTTTAAACACATAGTTATTAGTGTACCTTTGTTTATTATTTAAGTTGTGATTGAATTTGTCTATTTAACGGATACATTGTGATTATTTCAATATGTTTTATAACGGGGATTTGAAAATATCTATGGTTGATCAGTGAAGAAGCTATGTTTAAACAAAGCACAACATCTTCATAAACAAACTGAAAAAGCTCAAACACATGTTACATCACAGGTGATATCACGTGTGGTATCACGTGTGGTATCACAGGTGATATCACAGGTGATTTCACAAGTGATATCATCTGTGATATCACACATGATTCAACAAAATAGAAGAAGCTGACATATCTGTGATGTCACCAGTGATATCAAATTCTCCTCCAAAAAATTGAACATCATGAGAATGAGATACACGAAAAATTAGCAATAAAAGTGTGGCAGTTAGTAGTTATTCAAAAAATCACAAGTGAAATTCTAAAGTGATATTCAGAAAATCACAAGTGATATTCAAAATATCACAAAATAATATTTTGAATATCACGTAATATCACTTGTGATAGTCCGAAACGTATGAAAACGTAAGAAAACGGATGAAAACGTAAAAAAAACAGACGAATACATATGAAAACGGACAAAAACGTATGAAAGCATAAAAACACGTCTGAAAATGGACGAAAACGTATGAAAATGGACGAAAACGAAATAAACCGGATGAAAATGGACGAAAACGTATGAATAATGGACAAAAACGTAAGAAAACGGATGAAAACATATGAAAGCGAAGAAAAAAGAAACGCAAATTACAAAAACGTTAAAAACGTGAAAAAAAAAAGAAAAAAAAAATTCATAAATAAAAACGTGAATTAAAAAAAAAAAGACTAAAAAAATTGAAGAAATAAAAAAGACAAAAAAAGTGAAGAAAAAAAAGAAGATAAAAAGACAATAAAAAAAACATGGACTTAAGTTTATCCATTAAATCTTAGGTTAATCCCCACCATTAGATCAAACTAGATGAATGGTGGGGATGTATCACTTGGTAAGCACCAAAATAAGAGTAAGCAAAAGAAAATTCCTCGGGAGAATATAGTATATCAAATGGATTTCTCGAAGAAATAGTACAAAGTTGGTAATTTAGGTAAGCTCATTTACAACAATATATCCTAATCTACAAGTTTTTCTGCGAAATGTTCTATAATGATATTGTAGTATATGAATTGACAAGTCATGACAATGGGCATATGAAAATATTTTAAGTTTGCAATTATCAAACCATAATAATGATCATGAAAATTGACTCTGATTATTTCATGTTTTTATGTTTACCAATATATGATGAAGGGCTGGATTTCAAGATTCTCATTAACGTTACATGGTTTTAAATCTGCTTGTGATATTAACTTTCATAGTTGTCTTAATTAGATGATTTGTTAATTACTTCAAGAGCTTGTCCCACATGGATGGAAAGTATAAAAAACGAACTCTTTATAAGTTCAAGTGTCATTTTTAAAGTAAAGTGATAAGAAGATGAGTGAAAACAAAAACTTGTTTCTCCATGTTATCACTTTTTATTCGATTTCTTCATAAGATAGGGTGACAAATTAACTTCTATTTATTTTCACTTTTTTTTTCTTTATAATATGGAGTCATAAAACTTTTTTACACAACTTTGTCAAACATTAAGTTTCTTAAACAAGTACCAAAATGTAAAATATAAACAACATCCTCTCGTGGATTTATAGAATTTGATCGTAAATTTATCAGCTCCCTACGATTCTAATGAATAAGGCAAGGAAAACTAATAGGCTTGGACTACAAAACATAATGAGTAGTCAATTTATCTAATAATTAACATCTACCAACACTTTAAACTTTATATCCAAAACCATGATGCACAAATGACACATCTATTTACAAACAAAAGCCGAATGTGTTAACGATATGCTAAAAACGACCCAAATTTGTTATGTTTCGGTTTCAGTTAAGTAGGATACAAGTTGCTAACACGATTTTTAAAACAATAAAGCTATTTTCTACCAGGTTTGTGTTATATTGTAGTTAAAAGGTGGTGATTTCATGCCTTTTTTTCTACACACATTATCATTTATAGACCAAACCGGGTAGTATTTGGAGAAATTATTGCTATGCGCAATCAGTACCTGGTGTTTGTCACTTTATTGACTTAGATTCTTTGGAAAAATCTTTCTCACCTCCATTTGATATGTCACAAATCGCAGTAAAAAATTGCAGTTGAGGTGTTAACGGGTTTGGAACTATATTATTGAAACGGTTTTATGGGAAGTCAAACTTAGGTTCAAGGTATTTCCGTCACACATTATACCATTAATGATGATCGGGTCAGTCTCGAAGTTTCATAATTTATGATATTACATGGTCTACAATCTACTTGTGATGTTATGTTTCCTTGATGTCTAACATGATTTATTAATCTATTTCAAAACCTTGCCCCACATTGATAGAAGGTGAAAAAAGACATATCCAGCAAAAGTAGTTTGTTGTGTGTCTCTTTCTGTTTTTTTATTTATTTTCACTTAATTCTTATTAGGTTAAATGATTTATTTCTTGCAGCAACACAGATGTTAACCTTACTATTTTGGTTAATTTCGAACGAGTGTTCATTTTCAAGTTTCAATAAGTACTACAAAAATCGTACTTTTTTATAATAAAAAGTGCGCAATTTTGAAGTGAACAACTAATTGGGTATGCGACAAATTATTTTTTTTAATAAATACGAATATTTTTTTATTATTATTGAGAATTTTCGTAATTGGTTCTAAATATCTTATTTTGGTTCATTTCAAACGAGTGTTCAAATTCAAATTTCAATTAGTACTATAAAAATCGTTCTTGTCAATAATGAAAAGTACAATTTTGAAGTGAACAACAAATGGGGTTTGTGAGAAATTATATATTTAATAAATACGAATGTTTTTTTATTATTATCGAGAATTTTCGTACTTGGTTCAAATTATCTTCAAGATAGCTGAGAGCGGTGAGACAGCCAAAGGTCTCAAAAGAGATCCGTGTTCAAACATAGTTGGGTAAACATAATGAGATAGTTAGAAAAAAATTCGAAAACAGCCACGAGTAGTAGGAGTATCAAAAGGGTCGGACAGACCTGAGTTGACCCGAACCTGTTATCGGCTTATAGATACGGATTTACACAGTTACAAATGCTTATTTGTCACATCGATAGACTCTATGGCTTATAAAGATCGTGTTAGAGTTATATTTTTGTCATCTTATCAGGTTCGGTCCCAATATGCTATGTAATAAAAAGGGTTGTGGACGAGTAGGAGATAATATCTAGATATGTTTTTGTTTGAGGCTGTGATTATAATATTATGTAAGGGTGTTTGGAATTGCTTGTTTGAATAACTTATCAGCTCATTAGTTGTTCAAAAAAAAAAACTTATCAGCTCATTATGCTTGATACAGCTAAATAGCTTATAATAAGAACTTTTATAGTGTTTAGGTGGAGACAAACAACTGACTACTTATAGTATTTCAAGCTGTTTCAAGTTAGCACCTTTTTAGTATACATACAATAGGGAGTTAAACTTGCCAAACGCCCGAAAACTACTTATCGGGTTATTGTATTTTGATACAACTAAAAAGTCAAAACACTATCTTCTACGTTGTGTTTTTTATACAGCCATGAGTTGATAAATACGGTAATAAGAATTGCATAAGCTGTTTAAATAAGCAATCACAAACACCTCTCAAGTTAAAATGACCGTAGAATAATAAGATAAACGCGGTTAGTGTTTGGTGCTGCTACTCATGAACTGATCTGATTCTTTAGTACTTATTATTTCCCATGTTCTGTGTGTCTCACTAACTATCGTGTTTTTATTTATTCTTCATTTCAGATACTGGATTAGTGCATGTATTTGTATATCAATATTTGGTTCATCTCGTCAACTTGCTATTGGTCCAGTAGCATTGACCTCACTACTGGTCTCAAATGTCTTAGGCAATTTTGATTCATCTACTGAATTATATACAGAACTCGCTATATTGTTGTTACTCTTGGTTGGGATTCTAGAATGCACAATGGGGCTTTTGAGGTACATTGACTTTTGTTTTAAAACTAATATCATTGCTGCCTTTTTCAAAAAAATAAATAAAAATATACTAATCTCACTGCTCTGAATATAAAGTTACTGATATGTTTGATTTATTTATATACTCCGCTAGCTCTTAAAAGTATTGGGTTCTTCTCTATATGTAAGCGCCGAAGATGAACATGAAAGAAATGACATGATAGAGATTTGGAGAAGTACTTTGACTTCACTGAATTCATTGAAAGGAGATATTGATTCTAAAATTCAGTGCATACTACGAAGGATCTTTGACTCCTTGCCACGTGAAATTCACAGAGAGTTGTTTCTGCATATCTGTTTTTTCTTTGTTGGCGAATATAAGGATTATGTGGTCACAATATTGGATCGTGACCCTGATTAACAGATGTCTTCTTACAGTCTCACCAAGTAACAAAGTGATGATGCATGCATCAGCTGCTTCAAGATATGGGAAGACAAATTGTCCGTGAAGAGTCAAAGAATCCGGCAAAACGTAGCAGAGTTGCGCATGATGATGAATCTTACCATGTGTTGGACAAATTAAGGAAAGGTAACATGTTTCATATGTGTATCTTCAAACTCACTTCCCTATCAGAACCTTGTGCGTGAACTCTCATTGATATTTTTCTCCACCAGGGGTCAAAAACAATTGAAGGACTGGCACTTAACATACAGAAACTCTAGCAAGGGGTGAGATCAAAGTTAAACCTAAAAGTGAACAAAATGTTTGGTATATCATTTAACTTCATGAGTTATATTTCATCTTAATATGTTCTTGTTTAAAAAAATGATCGATTTCATGATCTTCATTAGATTCTCAGGAGTAATAGTTTCTTAGTCCTCCCTCACTTTATAGTCATTATAATAGGGGTTTTTTTATTTTTTATTTTACTTTCTTAGTAAAAATCAAATTATGTACAATAAATGCTTTACGTGTACGCTTTAGGTTTTCATCTGTCAAATTATACATTTGGGTTGATCCGTAATGACTGTAACTAGGAAGGACTTCTTGATTTGGTTTTTGTTGGTTCATTGGCTGGGGTTGCAAGTTAGAACAATATAGTTTCGATATAAATTCATGACCAAAAATAGCACCTTTGTAGAGGTTTCTATATTGCTTAAAATGTTGATCTTTTTTAAAACAATAATTATGCCATAACACACTACACCAAAATCTCTGGTTGGGGACGTTGAAAATTTTTGGGTCGACAATTGTCGTGCCAAATTGCATGTAAGACCCACAAGTTTTCAACAAAAGTAGCGGCAAAAGTTCAATATAGATCCAAAATTTACCATAGATCCAATGAACCAATAATAGCCATTCATTTTTTTATTATGATAAACTTTCACCCTTTTTAAAAAAATTAAATATCTCGCAAACCGTTAATCGTTACGCGATAAAAATTATACCATCGCGACGAGAATTAAATTATTTTTCTCTAGATATATGCACTACTATATATTTTTAACCATTTTTTTTTTCAAAATTTCGGTCAACAAAAATCATATATGATTTATGAAAATCATATATGATTCGATTTTTACGAATCATATATGATTTTTGATAATCATATATGATTCGTAAAAATCATATATGATTCATAAAAATCGAATCATACATGATTTTTGAAAATCATATATGATTTTTTCGGACGGAATTTTTGAAAAAAAATGTTTGTCGAAAATATATAAAAGTGCATATCTATAGAAAGATAATTTAATTCTCGTCGCGATGGTGTATTTTTTATATTTTGAAAATTTACCGTTTGTAAGATATGTTGTTTTAAAAAAAAAGATGAAAAATGATTTTTTATTAGTTTAGATAAAAGATGGAGGGCTATGATTGGTTCATTTGTTCTATGGCAAATATGGGTTCTGTATTGATCTCAACTCCAAAAGTAGCAGTCAACCAAATTTTTTTGGGACGGCGCAAAAAGGACGAGATTGTCGTGTCTTTTTGTAATTATTTATTTTTTTATAATTTAAAAACTTTATAATAAAATAGTAAAGTTAATAAATACATCCCACTCTTTTTTTATCCCACCAAACACTTTGGGACGACATTGTTGTCCAAAACTGTATTTTTTTTTTTTTTTTTTTTTTTTTTTTTATTTTTTTTATAACTTTATAAACCAGTTTTTAATTAAATTATTTAATTTTAAAAAATTATTTTTATTTAATTTAGATAATTTTATTTAATATAGAATTAAAATTAAATAGTTTATATATATAATTAAATACTTTAATTTAAAATTAAATACATTTATAGAATTAAAAAAAATATTAACGCCATTATTTTTCCCGCCATTATTTTTCACGCAAAGTTTTCCTTATATATCCCGTCAAAACATAAATATCCACAAAACACATATAACAATAAAATGGCTGATTACACTCCGGAAAAAGAGTGGTCACTGGTTTTATCGTCCATATATCTCTTTACTCGAGTTCTTGATACGTATGGGTCAGAAATTTATGATGAATATGGTTCTTATAAGAACATAGACCCGTTGATGAGAGACCGCATTCTGGAATGGTTAAGGAAAGGATGATGCGGGAAATAAGGTAACAAATCTTGAAGCATTGTTTGAACAGTTCGTCAAGCAAAGGAAGGGAAAAGATGGTGCAGGTTCTAGCAGAGCGGGAAGTAGCAGGGAAAATAATTGAATGGGCGAGTTGTTTTGTTTGATCTGTTTCGTTTTGTTGTCAAGTTGTTTCGTTTGAGTTGATTCGTATGTCGTGTGTAGCATATAGTCTATGTCGTGTTGTGTATCATATCGTTTGAGTTGTTTCGTTTGCTTGCCGAGTTGTTTCGTTTGCTTGCCGAATTGTTTTGTTTGATCTTTTTTGTTTTGTTGTCAAGCTGTTTCTTTATTCATGTGTAATTTAGTATTGGAAAAGGGGTGTTTGGAAACCATAATCTTGTTAACTTAGAACATGGTCACCATAATCTGGTATTGGAATTAGTATTGGAAAAAGGGTGTTTGGACACCATAATATGGCTAACTAAGAACATGACCAGCTTTACAAATCCAGCATGTGCTTTAATTTATAAAAATACTTGACATATACATACTACAAGAACAAGAACAACAACAACAACATCAACAACAACAACAACAACTACCAGAACAACAACTACATCAACAACAACAACTAAAAGAACAACAACAACAACAACTACAACAGCAACTACAGCTACAACTACAACTACAACTGCAAGAACAACAACTACTACTACATACGAAGATTTTCCATGTCACCTAACAGCTCACGAAGTAATGCATCCGACTGACATGCGTGGTCGTCAGGAATCCTTGCCATTTCAAGTTTGACCTCCAGCAACCTTACTCTTGTCTCTAGCACATGTTTTTGTGTTTCCAGCAAGCTTATCCTAAGATCTTTTTCATGGCAGCTCGAGCACTCTGTTGGTGCAGAGATTGTTCTTAAGTACTCATTAAATGCATCCTTCCACATAAAATATCCGCACCCATTATCTTTTCTGGGCTGTTACATAATAAGAAAATTATAAGAGATTACAACCCAATTATTTGTATATTTACATAAATAAGAAATGTATGATTGTTCACCTTTGACAGAGGACATGAATAATATTGTTGTCCAGATGAATATTCTCTATGCGATGTTCTTAATTTTATTTCCTGCTCCACAAGAACACATAAAATGATTAAATGGCTCCATCGCAGGTTTTGAAATTTGTGTGAAGATAAGAGGTTGTGAGGTTGAGAGGTTTTGCCTATAAGCTTTGATACCGATGATCAAGGCACCTTCTCAGCGGTTGGCACTTATGCACCGCAGTTAAATAGTCTTATTGGGGAACAAGTGACTTCCCCTTGATTGCGATTGTGAAGAAATTCCTGATTGTAATAAGGCGCATATAATGCCGGCACTACAAGTTATATTTATTGTTTATTTTATTTCTATTCTTATTGTTATTGACCGTTTAGATATGCTTGTTATATTTAAATTGTGTGTTTGTTTAAATGCGTATACTTTTTGCAGAACTATTTCAACCTGGCGCCTTGGTTGAATAATGAGAACAGATTCCAGGTTGGAGATAATCTTTATACGGTGGGGGAAAGGGTAGGACTTTGGCTATGGTTAGAGCAGAGGACGCTATACCGAAAATACAAACACAGGCTCAAGTCTAAATACTCTGATATCCACGAGACGCCCGCGGCGGCAAAGGCACATCCGCCATCCTCGAAAGCCTGGCTGCACAGAACCCAACATGAATGGGAGATGTTGGTTGACTGGTGGTTAGACCCGAAATGGATGGCAAGATCGGCCAAAAATGCAGAAAATCGAACTAAAAACAAGATTTTAACTCACCAAGGTCGACATTCGTTCGTTCAAGGACGCAACCATCATGTAAGACTCGTTATAATTTTCGTGATTTTTAAAGGTTTTTATATTGTTTATATTTACCTCGTTATCAATTTATTTTATATTGTATGTATAGAGGGTCAACAATAACAATCAAAATGAAGGCCTGATTGAAACTTGGAGGAAGGGCCATTCAAAAAAAGATGGCACATTTAAGACGAGAGAGAACGAGACGGCTTACGTAAGTAGTTTATCTCTTAACATGCGTCATTATATTAAGTTACTTCTCATTTATTATTTTTTTCCTAACTATTTTTTTTTTTGAAATTACATAGAATGAGATGAGGGCCTATCAGGAGCAAGTCAGAGCCAGTGCCAACCCTAACATGAGCAGCAATATTGGAGCCTGTAGTTCCGAGTGACAACCGGCAGAACATCGCAGGCAGGGGCAGGAGGTTACCTGGTAGTGGCTGAACCTCTCACAGGTTCACACGTGGGCATGTTGGTCAAGATTACGCTATTAGGGAGCATATAACAGAGGCGATGAGGGAAACCAAGGCTGCGCAAGAACAGGCTCGTCAGGCTGAGGCAGAAGCTGCTGCGACTAGGTTAAGAGGCTACCGCGGCTAAGGAACATGCTGCCGCGGACGAAGCCGCAGTTGGGACATTCGGATCTTACCTTCAGCAGTTTTTCACCTACTACAACTCAAAAGGTAACCCATTTTCACCTCCCTTTCCCTCGGTACCCATTCCTCGCCCTTTTCCCCCTCCCGACCCTTATGGTTTCCAAGTTTCCAATAATGCATTTGCCTGTTGTTATCGCCCCACCTTTCCCAACTCTATCACGTGCCCGGGTACTAGTTCGAACTATGCAATGCCGCCACCAGACCTTAACCGGTACAACTCACAAAATAATCCTCATTTGGGCCAAAATGATTATGTTAATAATAATGATTTGAATAATAATGATGATAATAGTGGGGATAATAATGAGGCGGGCGGCGAGTTGGGTGACGAGTTGGGCAGCGATTCGGGCGGGCGAGTTCTTTGATGAGTAGGCGGGAAGTTAGTTTGTGAATTTTAGACATATTAATATTATGGAATAGTATTGTATTTGTCGAATGTTATCGTGGATTTATGTTAACTTTATAACTTTTAGACATGTTAGCTTTATAAGCTTGTGACTTAGGAAATTTGCGCCTTGTTAGTTTGAGACATGTTATTTTGGAAATTTGCGCCTTGTATAGTTTAAGAGTAGTTTACTTTGTATCGTATTTGTTGAATGGTATCGTGGAATTGTGGAATGTTATTCGATCCGTTTAGTAATTTGGTATTGTATCATATTGTCGAATTGGTATTGTGGATTGTGATTGATTACAGGTTGTATTTGTTGTGGTAGATTTTTTCCGGAATGGAAAACCTGCATTTGCTGCATTTTTTTTGCCCACCCAGGAAAATTAGGGACGACATTGTCGTCCCTAATATACACACGCATGTCGTGCCATTCTGCACCACAAGGCCACGTGTTTTTCCACGTGTTATTACAATTTGGCACGACATTGGCGTGCCTTTTTGTAATTAAATTAACGTTTTTCCGTTATTTTAAAAAGATTAAAAAAAAAGTAAAAAATGGTACGACAATGTCGTACCATTTTGCAAAAGTTTGTCGTGCCAAAGAGGATTTTCAGGTTGAATTGCATTTGGGCCCCACAACTTCTGTCGTGCCAAAATATAAAGAAGGTGTCATGTCAAATTTTTTTGGGTCAACACAAAAGGGTCTACCAAAAAGGCACGACATGTCGTGCCTTTTTTTCTTTGGGTCGACATTGGTTGCATTTTTGGGACGAGAAAGTCGTGCCAAAATGCACTTTTTTTTTAGTGACAATAGAGATATTTTCGTTTAATAATAACATGTACATTTTCCATCCATGAAAAATATAAGAAACTTGTTATATATTTGATTAACATGTAAAGACATAAAATAGATAAACACATATATTTTATTTAAAAAGAATAATACTAATGATGAGAGATATTCAAACTAAATTTGGAACTTAAACTCTTAAATGAAAAATGTTAACTTTCCATAGTTTCCACATGGTTTTTAATCTACTTTGTGATTTTATGTTTCTTTAATGTCGATAGCTTATCCCATCTCACATAGATAGAATGTAAAAGTAATAGAATCTTTATAACTTCAATTGTCATTCGTTAGTTAAGCTCTGAAAGTGTGGATCTAGTAAAAAATAACTTGTTAGATCTTCCTTTTCGTTGGGCTTTTTCCTACTCCTTTTCACTCAACATGTTTTTTTTTTGTTTTTTTCCTCACGATGTGCATGTTACAATCATTATTTTACATAATATCAATTTAGGTTTTATTATAATTTGTGGTATCAAATCATTATTTTACATGGTATCAATTTAAGTCTTATTATAATTTGTGGTATCAAACTGTTGGCATATAAAAAAAAATACAATTTGAACATATGAAGTGTGGATTACAAGCCCAAAAATATTAAGCACAAAAAACAAACCTATTATTGTGATAAGCAAGTGTATACGAACAATTATGCTTACGCACATTCTTTCTTCATGAGCTCAAATGGTCCAAGCCTAAAAACCCGAGACACAAAGAAGACAAAATGAGCATCTTAATAATTTACAATAGCAAAACCAAACCAAACAAAAACCGGACATTTATTGTGCCAAAAAAATGAAGCACAAAACCATGTAGAAATCAAAACCCAACATTTGAAACTTATGCCCGAAAACATGATACAAATGAAGCACAAAAACCATTTAGAAATCAAACCCAACGTGTTAAAGATGCAATATGCTAAAAGGGTCAAAATTTGTTTAGTTTTGGTTTTGTATCTTGCGTTTCCGAGCTACGGTCTATTGCTGCTTGAACGATGATGGTGATATTTATTGCCTTTTCATATGCTTTCGAGTATCATGTTTTCGAGTCGGGTTCTGATGTCAATCGACCCATATGATATCAATCGAACATTATATCAAATGAAAACACCTAGCCGTTCTCGAAATACTTCATAGATTTCTGCACAAATTGCACCCTGAGAGGTGATCTTAACATAGTATAGTGTTTATATTTCATCCACATTAACACATGGATTGACTAAAAGTATTGACGCATACAACATTACCAAGTGATTTTTAATACTTACAAAGTTTTCAGTGAACGTTCAAGCGTTAATTACAAATGCTTATTGGGTCAACCCGATAAACTCGACAACTTATAAGAGCGGGTTAGTGTTACATTTTTGTCACCTTATTGGCCTCGGTTCCAAATCGCTAACACATCAACGTTAACATATAGGTTTTCATCAGTTTTTGGACTTGTTTCATATCATAAAATCAAAAAATCAACCACTACATAACACATCAACATGCTTTGCAAGTTAGAACAATAGTGTATTATTACAAGTTTCAAGTGTCGAAATGCCTACATTACAAGTTTACAACAAAGATATTTTCGTTTTATAACATGTACGTGTTCTATTCATGAAAATATAAGAAGCTTGTTACAAAACCCCATGTTGGTGTTAAACTCTTTGTAATTTTTGTGTTGTGGCTCTAGCTCCTTGTTAGCTAGAGCTTGGTTATAAATGTTGTTGTTCGAATAAAAAAAATATGTGAAGACATAAGAAAGATGACCCAAACACATATTTTAAAAAGAAACACTGATGATAAAACGTTAACTTTTTAATGTTTCATACATGGTTTTCAAACTACTTTTGTGATCTTATGCATTCTTTAGTGTCAAAATGATTTGTTAATTTATTTCAAAAACTTGATGATAGTATATATAAAATAAATTTGGGTTTAATCAAGGAGTTTGTGATTAAGATGTTGGAGCGTAGAGATGTTTCCGGAGATAGTTTGGTTTTTTGTTTGAAGTGGGTATATCACGAGAAGAGTCGTAGGGCAGCAAGAGATGGAAGAAGGGTGTTGTGTTATGTGAAGAAGAAAACGATGGAGGCTGCAATTCAAAGAAGATCATGGAATCTTGGGATTAAGAAAACTTTTGAAGACAACACCTTGAGGGCAAGGTAATTTTGAAGGAGTGAGGAATGATACGCCTGGGCTCGAGCTCAAGGCTCATTTATCTATTAGGGTTTTATCTTGTCTTATAAATACTCTTTGTAATATTTTAGTTCATCATTCAATCAAAGTTTAAGATAAACAAATCTCTAGTTCTTCTCTCTATATTCTTAAGGATCTCGCACACGCTAAAAGTGGTGCCTTATCTCGATACAACCCATAACCGGGTCGTATCAGATAGCTTATCCCATCCCACATAGATAGAATGTAAAAGTAATAGAATCTTTATAACTTCAATTGTTATTCGTTTGTTAAGCTCTGAAAGTGTGGATCTAGTAAAAACTAACTTGTTAGATCTTCCTTTTCGTTGGGCTTTTTCCTATTCCTTTTCACTCAACATTTTTTTTCCTCACGATGTGCCTGTTACAATCATTATTTTACATAATATCAATTTAGGTTTTATTATAATTTGTGGTATCAAATCATTATTTTACGTGGTATCAATTTAAGTCTTATTATAATTTGTGGTATCAAACTGTTGGCATATAAAAAAAAATACAAGTCGAACATATGAAGTGTGGATTACAAGCCAAAAAATATTAAGCATAAAAAACAAACCTATTATTGTGATAAGCAAGTGTATACGAACAATTATGCTTACGCACATTCTTTCTTCATGAGCTCCCGAGACACAAAGAAGACAAAATGAACATCTTAATAATTCACAATAGCAAAACCAAACCAAACCAAAACCGGACATTTATTATGCCAAAAAAAATGAAGCACAAAACCATGTAGAAATCAAAACCCAACATTTGAAACTTATGCCCAAAAACATGATACAAACGAAGCACAAAAACCATTTAGAAATTAAACCCAACTTGTTAAAGATGCAATATGCTAAAAGGGTTAAAATTTGTTTAGTTTTGGTTTTGTATCTTGCGTTTCCGAGCTACGGTCTATTGCTGCTCGAATGATGATGGTGATATTTATTGCCTTTTCATATGCTTTCGAATATCATGTGTTCGAGTCGGGTTTTGATGTCAATCGACCCATATGATATCAATCTAACATTATATCAAATGAAAACACCTAGCCGTTCTCGAAAAACTTCATAGATTTCTGCTCAAATTGCACCCGGAGAGGTGATCTTAACATAGTATATATAGTGTTTATATTTCATCCACATTAACACATGGATTGACTAAAAGTATTGACGCATACAACATTACCAAGTGATTTTAAATACTTACAAAGTTTTCAGTGAACGTTTCGAGCGTTAATTACAAATGCTTATTGGGTCAACCCGATAAACTCAACAACTTATAAGAGCGGGTTAGAGTTAGATTTTTGTCACATTTTTGGGTTCAGTTCCAACTCGCTAACCCGAAATATATAGGTTTTCACCAAATTTTGGACTTGTTTCATATCATAAAATCAAAAAATCAACCACTACATAACACATCAACATGCCTTGCAAGTTAGAACAATAGTATATTATTACAAGTTTCAAGTGTCCATATAGCTTCATGATGGTAACGTATATAAAACACACCTACCAATGATAACTCATAAGCGAAAGAATATGGCTTAGACTATAAGTGGGTAAAAACAAATTTGCCTAGGGTATAAAAAGTTTGTTTGTGATTAAACGTTTGTAACAAATAGTCTCTTTAGTCCAAGTTTACAAAACTAATTAAACAATAATAATGCAATCGAAATGCCTACATTACAAGTTTACAACAAAGATATTTTCGTTTTATAACATGTACGTGTTCTATTCATGAAAATATAAGAAGCTTGTTACAAAACCCCATGTTGGTGTTAAACTCTTTGTAATTTTTGTGTTGTGGCTCTAGCTCCTTGTTAGAGCTTGGTTATAAAAGCTGTTGTTCGAAAAGAAAAAAAAATGTGAAAGACATAAGAAAGATGACCTAAACACATATTTTAAAAAGAAAACACTGATGATAAAACGTTAACTTTTTAATGTTTCATACATGGTTTTCAAACTACTTTTGTGATCTTATGCTTTCTTTAGTGTCAAAATGATTTGTTAATTTATTTCAAAAACTTGTCCCACATTCATAGAAAGTAAAAGTAATAAACTCTATATAACTTCAAGTGTCATTAATATATCCAATGTGATTCTGGGTAATTTGATAAAAGCTTAGAGGCCGTTTAGTTGGAGAGAAATACTAATTTTTTCCAAAAAAAATTTCATATAAAAAGGGAAAAACTAAAAACCCGTTTAGTCGTACTTTTTTCTAATAATTTTCCAAAAATATGAATTTCTCATTTTCCAATTCTTAATAGAAAAAATAAAAATACCACTACACCGTTCTCACTTTTTTCATTTCTAAAATAATAACCCCATTACCTCTCACCCCACTCTTATCACGCCCACCTCCGTCCTCCTTCAATCGCCGCACACCTCTCCGTTCACCGTATTTTCAAAATAACTCCAACTAAACGGATTTTCAAACTTCTCAACTCTTCTCTAGAGAAGAAAAATCATTCCCTTATCTAGGAATTTAGAAACAGAAAAACAGGAAAATTTTCCATCAACTAAACGACCCTCACTTGTTGCATTTGTTCTTGTTTCACTTCCTTTTTTTTTTAATATGCTCCTTGTAAAATAATAACGGCTTAAATTGGTTGTAACATGCAAAACCGAGTGTAAAACAAGAACACAAGTTGAGATATGAAGTGTGGATTAGAAGCCAAAAAAACATTTGACACAAAAAACCAGCCTATTATTCTATTAACCAAGTGTACAAGTACAATTGTGCTTATGTACTACAAAATGCCATTTTATGCTTTAAACCCATGATTAACGTCTAGGATTCAAGCTTTCCAATTAAGGTTATATGGTTTACAATCTACTTGTGAACATATATGTTTCTTTAATGTCTAACATGATTTGTTAATTTAGTTCAAAAGCTTGTCCTAGATTAATAGAAAGTGAAAGTAATGAACTCTCTTTATTACTTTGAGTGTCCTCCATAAGTTAAGATGAGAATAGCAACAAAACTAGTTTGTTTTTCGAGTTTTGTTTTTCTGTTTTTTTTACTCAACTATTTTTTCATTACAACATGGGATCGTAAATTACCACAAACATTTATATGATGCCCAAAGAAACAACAGATTAAAACGGTCGTAACATGTAAAACATGAAAGGTTCGATAAAAGCTTGTTTATTGTGTATCTCCTTGTTTTCTTTGTTTTGATCGTTTCTATTTTTTTTACTCAATTTTTTTTACTTTATGACAAGGGAGTCATAAATTATCATAATTAAAAGCAATGAAAGGTTCTATAAAAGTTTGTTGTTTATTTCAACTGCTTATCCCACATTGATATAAAATAAAAGCAATTAACTCTATAAAAGTTCAAGTGTCATTTATAAAGTAAAGAGTCTAAGAAGGAATGAGAATGATAAAAGCTTGTTTCTTTCACCGCTTCTTTTTAATGTTTTCTTCTTCATAGTAATGGGGTCATAAATTACGTTCTATTTCTTTTCACTTATTTGTTTCTTTATAATACGAGGTAAAAAATTTACCACCTAACAAGACTTAATTTGGATACGGGGTTATAACGAGAATGAGAATGATAAAAGCTTGTTTCTTTCACCGCTTCTTTTTAATGTTTTCTTCTTCATAGTAATGGGGTCATAAATTACGTTCTATTTCTTTTCACTTATTTGTTTATTTATAATACGAGGTAAAAAATTTACCGTTCTATTTCTTTTCACTTATTTGTTTCTTTATAATACGAGGTAAAAAATTTACCACCTAACAAGACTTAATTTGGATACGGGGTTATAACGAGACTTAATTTGATACAATAAATCTATCGCCAAGGTATTTCATCACCTTAGCTTATATCATTTCACATTCTTAACTCTTTTTTATTTTATTTTATTTTTTATTTATTATTTTATTTTTTTAATTTTTTATGGGCATACTTGATAAGGAGCGGTGCGAATCTTTTTGGAGCGGTGAGTGGTGAGCAACGAGCATTATGAATTTTAATGGTCGTTTGGAAAAAGAGTTGTGAGCTTTGATAATTTTTAGAAAAGCTAATTTTACAATGTTTCTTTAAGAAGCAGTGAGCTGTGACTACTGCTCACAATTCACATAGAGGTGGAAAGCAAACGGGCAACAAGTTGCGCCACTATCCCTTTCTGGATTGCAAAACTAATTCTTTTGAAAACTGCATTTATTGATCTGTGTGTTATAACATTACTATGAATAACTCATTGGACTCTGTTGAGGAACTCCAATGACTCAGGTGCAAGGAAATCAAAAGTATCAAACGCGAAAGGAATAAAAACATTTTGATTTTTAATGCACGTTTTTTCGTGTTTTGCCACTTTGTACGAGAACGCTTTCAAAACAGCTGTCCTACTGTAAAACCCCGACTACTCAAACCTACGAGAGGAGAAACCCCGATTAGATCAACACAGGCATGTTTCCCTCCAACACCAAAATATCTATCGTTCTGAATGTGGATCTTCCATCTAACGGGTCAGTCAAAATAGGACATCCCTAACCATATCGTATCTGTACTTGAAACCCGGGAGCTCTTTGCAATGAACCGCACATTCCCCAACTGAATCCAAACAAGCCTTGTGACATGATGCGGTTGTTGTAACCCTCCGAAGAAGTTTTAGAATCCTCATTGGCAGTGTACCTAACCGTCTTACTGTAGTGTAGGTAAGACTCAGGGGATTGATCGTTCTCTAGGGGAATAATGTTGGGAAGGTCGAGATGTATAACGAATAAGTCTAAGGTGAGGGATAATTCTTTTTGTATTTTTATATTTTATATGAAAGCAATTAAAATCTCGAGATTAGATTGGAGGTTTTGATTATCAACTACTTATAATAATAATTAAACTATAACTAATGACTAATAGAAATTAAGCTAAGAATATGATAATAAAATATATGCTTGTCAAGTGAGGTGAAAAAGGAATTAAGTGTGAATAATCTATTAAGCCCATTTAATAAATACCCGTCAAAATAAAATTATTTTCTCACAATGTTGGTTTATATTGAAAACAATTCTTTTTCTTCTTGGTAATAATCACTAGATCTAAATAATTAATTATCCAAATGGCTTTTGCCGGTTAAAATAAAATCAACCAAATATATCTAAAAATAATCTGGAATTTATTAATCTAATAACCTTTGATGCCCATTTAAAATTATTTTCTCACAGCGTTGGTTTATTTTGAAAACAATTCTTTATCTAGGTAAAAATTACTTGATTTACAAAATTAATTTTCCAAATGGCTTTTTCACGTTTAAAAGGTTCATATATTTATGCAACTTCATGTTGTATCGATTGTTAGTCATTCAACACTTGTTAATGGAGACTACAAAAAAGTACATAACCATAAAGGCTCAAATCTTAAATCAACGGTGCACCAAAAGAGAGTGAGTTTGAGCTCTACAGTGAACCGTTTTGCCTTTTCTTTAAACCTGTAACCAAAGGTGTCATCATCAAAAACTTGTATGTGTTATTCAAAAATTTTTGAAAGAGGTGAACAACTCAAAGCATGAGACATTTTTTGCTGGCTAAAATATGATAATTTCATGATTTAGATAGATCTCAAATGTATACCTAGTGGATACCTCAAGTAACCTCAAATCATAGCAAAACTTAACTTGATACTTGTAATCCTTTAAAACAAGACTTTAAAATGGTCGTAACATGTAAAATGTATATAAGAAGTATACAAGTTGTAAATATAAAGTGTGGATTACAAGCCCAAAAACACTATAATTAACAACTATACAGGAACAACTCCGTATATAATAAGTATATAAGTTGTAAATGTTCTATGCCTCAAAACCTGAGATACAAAGAAAACAAAACGAACGTCATGCTAACAACCAACATTGAATATATTCAATCTACTTGATCTTATGTTTCTGTAATTTCTAACATCAATTGTTTAATTAAACTATCAGTTTTGTCCCACATATATAGAAAGTAAAAGTAGTGAACTCTTTATAGTTTAACTATCATTCTTTGTTTACAATCAAGGAAAAAATTATAAAAAACTTGTTTGTCGTGTCTTTCTTATGTTGCTTTTGTTTTTAGTTACTTTTCATTTAGCTCTCTTTTTGCTTTTAGTTTCATTTCATATAACTCTTTTCTCACAGGGTAAAAGTTACAAAATAGCTACGTATTTTTCAAAATGTATCAACTTAAAACACTTACTTTTTTATTAATATATACACCATGTACTTTTAAATTTGGTTTCAACTTCACCCATTTGATCGATTTATATTATTATAATATCATATGAAAATAATATTATTTTATTACAATATGGGTGAAATCGGAACAAAATTTGAAAGTACGTGGGTGTATATGTTAATAAAAAAGTAATTGTTTTAAGTCGGTATATTTTGAAAAGTACGTGACTATTTTATAGTTTTTACCCTTTCTCATAAATTGAGATCATAAATTACCACAAAATTGTAACAAAACTTGCAACGATACCCGGTAAAAGAACAGTTCAAAATAAACAAGTTGTGGATATGAAGTGTGGATTACAGACGCAAAAAACAAACCTTAATAAACAAGTTTGTTGGAATAATTGAGCTATGTACGTTGTTTTTCATTTAGCCCCTTTTCACAAGTGGACACTACAAAACGCCATTTTAAGCTTAAACCCATGATTAAGGTCTAGGATTAACTTGATAAAAAGATGCATCCACCTCTTTAATATTGTTCATTAACGTTTACAGCTCCATTAAACTTGATTAGTAAGTTCTTTACAGCTCTATGCAATTACCAATTTGATATCTTGTTCAATTTAGAAATTTATGTTAATGTTAAACGTGTTTTGGTCATCATTATCCAAAAAAAGTAAAGTGTCGCTACATCATCAGATCGATTATTATGGGCCACCTCGTTACATATTATCAGGGCCGGCCCAAGTGTTTTATGAGGTTAGGCATGGGCCTAAGGCCCACAAAATACATAGGCCCCCAACATTGGGGAAAAAACATCAACACTTCTGTGGCTCAAAAAAATTGTTTCTATCAACATTAACACTTCCGTGGCTCAAGAAAGGGGGAAAAAAAATTGCATCGAAGATTTCAACCGGTTTCAAAGTAATCATTCAATTTTCTTATAATCTCCTCTCATTCAATAATCTTCTTATGCTCTCCATCTAAATCTATTAACTTATGCTCTATTATCCAAATCTAATTGCTAATATCAATCATCTCATCTGTTATTGTTAAACAGTGGTGACCATTCAGTCCACTACCACCACCGTGGTCAACCAGCGGCGCAGGTGGTCAACCAGCGGCACCACGTCGACGGCAGGTCTGTTCTATTATTTACTTTTCAGTTTTCATTTATGAATCTGTGATTTCTGTTAATTAATTTTTATTGTGACTTTGATTAAACTATTTTATAAGTTTTATTTTTTAATTGTCAATGTCAAACCGAATACGTAAACTTTATATAAATATTTTTATTGTTTTGTACACTTACAAAAGTAGATAAAATTTTTTTTTAACTCCGCCATTTATAAACTTTTTAGTTTATTTTTGCCGGTCCCAAGCCCGGATAAAGGAGGAGGGTTTTTCATTGCGACGGTTTTATTGTGATCATTTGTAGCATGTTAGTAACACAACAGGTTTGCAGCACGTTTGTAGCAACGCAACAGGTTTCCAGCAGGTTTGCATATCGTGATTTACAATTTTTTTGTAAGCTAATTGATTTTAGGCCCCCAAAATTGACCCCGCCTTAGGCCCCTAAAATGCTTGAGCCGCCACTGCATATTATAAGTAGCAAAATTATTAGACTGATCACAATGTAAGATTTTCGTAATCCATTGACATTTTTCAATAAAAAAAGAGTAAAGTGATCCACATGAACATCTTTCAATAGCATTGTGACTTAAATTGCATTAATCTTTTCCATAACACACACGGAGAATATAGCATATCAAATAGATTTTTCAAAGAAATAGTACAAAGTTGGTAATTTAAATAAGCTCATTTACAACAATATATCCTAATCTACAAGTTTTGCTGCGAAATGTTCTATAATAATATCGTAGTATATGAATTGACAAGTCATGACAATGGGCATATGAAAATTATTTTAAGTTTGCATTATCAAACCATAACAATGATCATGAAAATCGACACTGATTATTTCTTTGTTGTATATTTACCAGTATATGACGAAGGGTTACATGGTTTTAAATCTGCTTATGATATTAAGTTTCATAGTACGTTGTCTTAATTAGATGATATTTAGGGGTTGTTTGATAAAAAAATATGATTTAGCACTGAATGAATCAAAGCGGCTGAATGATTCAAAGATGCTGAGTGAACCTGATTCTGAGTGAAAATGATTGTTTGATTTTTGTTCTGAATACCAATTTAGCCTTTTGTTTGATTTTGTTTTGAACAAAATATACTGTTTGATAAAAAATTTATTAATTCGAAAAACGCATAATATAAAGAAAGTAATGTTGGAATAAAAAAAATTTAAATGGTCTTATCGAAAGATCATAAAACGATATAAATTACGAACTACTCAATTAAATATAATTCTACAAACTATAATATTACAAGAAATGTGAATAACGGAACGACTCCAAAAATATATAATTGATATGGCCTCCTACGTCACCATGTTTCTATATACAAGAAGAAATATTATATAAGGGTAAGCGAATATGTCAATAGTTTTATTGATATATTGAGAAAAATATAAAATTAGAAAATGTTAAGGACTTGTGGTAAATTTTAGCATGAATATGTCATATTTAAATGAACCAATCTTTGATTTAATTGAGTGTGTGAGAAATGAAAATATTAATAAATAAATGAAAAAGAAAGAAAAAAACAAAAGTTGATATAAAGAAAACATTGAAAGAAAGGGCAACTAAGGAAGCATGTGGATGCTAAATGGCTAAGGACCACCATCCACTCAAAATGATACAGAAGCACTGTGAATCGGTCAGAGCTTAAATTTCATTTTATCAAACATCCCAAGTGCTGACCGAATAGGAGAGGTTCTCTTATTTGGCCCATTAAGAAGCTATCAAACACCCCCTTAATTACTTTAAGAGCTTGTCCCACATGGATGGAAAGTATAAGTAACGAACTCTTTATAACTTAGTGTCATTCTCAAAGTAATAGCAGAAACAAGGAGAGTGGAAACAATTTCTTGTTTCTTGTCACTTTTCATGTTCTTGCTTTTTATTTGATTTCTTCATAAGATAGGGTGATAAATTACCTTCATTTTCTTTTCACTTATTTTTTTTCTTTATAATATGGGGTCATAAGAAACTTTTTTACACAGCTTTGTCGAACATTAAGTTTCTTAAACAAGTACGAATTATGAAACAACATCCTTACCAAAATCGACTGCCAAATATTTGTTGTTTTTGTGAAAAATAGGTGGATATATTGCAAGGGTATTAATGTAAATTACTTTTATTTTCCGTGGATTTATAGAATTTACCCCTCCTTAATAAACAAGGTTACAAAAGCTAAAATGGTGTAAAAAAACCCAAGACAAACACAACGAACGCCTAAATAGTTTAGTGTACTAAAACCAAATCAAAACCACACGCTTTAACTTTTCACACTAAAACAAGATACACATGAAGCTTAAAACCATTTAGATTTTAGAAACCAAACCGAACGTTTTAAATATGTAATATGCTAAAAAGGATCAAGATGTAATACCGTGATGGAAAGAGTTTGTTTCCTGGCAGACATGTCTCTTGCTGAAATAAAGCATTTGGAACTCGAAAAGAAATGTCTAACATTAGTTTTACGAACTATTTATGTTTGAGAGTATATATTTTAGGACTTGTTTATACAGTATTTATAAAATAAAAAAAATTAACTACTAGATAACATAGCCATCAACATGCCTTGCAAGTTAGAACAATAGTATTACATGTCTTGCAAGTTAGAACAATAGTATTACATGTTTTAACTGTCAATATAATTTCATGACCAAAAATGCTTCTATAATCGACTTACCTACCACATAACCAAAAGAATTGCGTGACTAAGTGGGTAAAACAGGAATTTGCTTTAGGTAAAAAAAAAAAAAAGAATTGTGTTTGTGCATATGAGAACAATTTAAACGTTTGTAACAAAAAGTTTCTTTAGTTCAAGTAAAACATACTATTTATGAATTAAACCCAATTGAAAAAAATTAATTAAGGTCTAGGATTCTTGGATAACAAATAGCGCCAAATTTAAAATGGCCAATTTGGCAAACCTGCTATAATTTGTTGGAGGCCTTTGTAGAGGTTTCTATATTGCTTAAAATGTTTTGATCTTTTTTAAACAATAATAATGCAATCGAAATGCAGATAATACCTACATTACAAGTTTACAAAATAAAATTTTTCATTATATAATATGTACGTGTTCCATTCATGAAAATATAAGAAGATTGTTGCTAAGAGATATTCAAATCACATATGGTACTTAAATGTAAAGCATTAACTTTTCTAATATTTCCTACATGGTTTTCAATCTACGATCTTATGTTTCTTTAGTGTCAAGATGATTGGTAAATTTATTTCAAAGGCTTATCCCACATGGATAGGAAGTAAAAGTAATGAACTATTTATAACTCAAAGTGTCATATGTGGTTTAATTGGATTTGTATATTCTGTAACAAAAACTTACTTGTTATGGCTGTATTTAAATCTGATTTTTTTTTCTATTATTTTTCACTTAACTTTGTTTTCATTGCGCACTGAATTGGCCAACATTCATATACAAAAGGGTCAAAATTACGGTTTCTTAGCTATGGATTAGAGTTTATTACCAAAGTTTGTCTTGAAAAAGAGTCATTACTCACGTTTTAAAAACTGTTTTAAATAATTGCAAGACCAATAAAATCTGTATTCCAAAAAAATAAAATCTGTATTCCAAAAAAATATAGATGCAGCATGTAAAACCAGTAAATATAAACTGTGAATTACAAGCCAAAAAAAAAAAAAAAAAAAAAACCTTTAAAATAGAAGGTTATAGGAAAAATTGGGGCTTATTTACTTTGTTTCTAATAGGCTCAAATGGTCCAAGTCTAAAACCCCAAGACCAAAGAAAACACAACGAACGTCTTAATAATAATTCTAGATCGGACACTGCTTATTTCTAGATAGATTTGAGTTGGTGATCGATGCATATGGTGTCGCGATAGTAGTATCCTTTGAGATACCTGAATTTGAGATGGATGCTATGCTGGATTTCGAAGAAAGTTAGACCCAATGGATGACTATGTTGTTAGCTTTTTAATATGGGGGAAATATAGCATATCAAACGGCATGTTTTGAAGAAAATTGGACCCAACAGGATTACCATTGTCATAACAATCTCAATCTACAATTTCTATAACGATCTCGTAGTATATGAATTGGGTTCATGACAACGGGGATATGTAAGTATTGGTTGGAGGCCTTCGTAGAGGTTTCAATATTACTTAAAATGTTGATCTTTCTAACTGTTTGCAATTTGCAAACCATAATAATGCAATCCAAATGTAGAGAATACCTACATTACAACGAGACATTTTAATTTGATACCATGTGCGTGTTCCATAAATAAAAATATAAGAAGTTTGTTGTTATGTATTTGATTAATATGGGAACAGAAAAAAGATGATCTAAACACATATAAAACATAAAACATCTTTACCAAAATTGATTCCCCTTTTTTCTTGTTTTATGTTTACAAACATATATGATGAATTGAAGGGTAGACGTTTCAAGCTTTTCAATAAGATTATATGGTTTTCAGCCTACATATGATCTTATGTTTCTCTTTAATGTCTAACATGGTTTGTTAATTTACTAGAAGAGCTTTTGTCCCACATTTTTCAAAAGTAAAAGTAATGAACAATTTTTAAGCTCAAGTGTCAAGTGTAGTTTTAGCGGGAAATGAGAAATACACAATAAAACCTGTTTATTGTGATAATTCTCTTTTCCACTTTTATATTTTTTTGTCACTTTTTCAATAATCTTCTTTAGTAACATGTAATTAAAACCGAGTATATAACAAGAACACAACTCGTAAATACGAAGTGTGGATTAGAAGCCTAAAAACATTAAGCACAAAATAAACCTTGTGCTTATTGTTGTAATTATATAACATGACTAATCATAAATATAAACAATAAACATCAAGTACACATGCGGAAGCATATAGGAAAGTTTAACGAATAATTAATTAACATAAACAAGAATATGCGTACCTTTCTTGATTCTAGCAGAACAAGAATCAAATCCACAAAACTATCAATTGGATGAACCCTAATTAGGGTTTGAGTGCTAGTCGACTTAATAAAGTCGAATAGTGTAAATCACCAAAATCCAAAGTAGGATTTCTCTACGATCATGTACGCGCGTATTGTTAGCGATTTAATTAGAATGCAAGTTCAAGTCACGATTAAAGCACAAAAACAATGTTCAGCTTTAAAGAAAATAAATCGGGTCAAACCCTTTTATTTTATATGAATATATATTGTCGATCAATCAATTCAGTGAAGAAACAAAAGTAAGAATCTCATGCATGCATGGCATGTATGATGATGTACACTGAATGATATATCTCTAATGTACTGTACGATATACACAAAAATTAGGTGTCGATCATCTTTTCTTATCCGTACGAAATAGACCAAAAGACCAAAAGGGTGTGTATATATATAGCATTAAACCTTGTCTAACAAGTCATTGCAAGCACCTCCTTAAGTTCTAAAACTCGACACTCAACCCCTTCTTTTTTCTTAGTTCGACCATATAAATATTCTGTGACTTAATATAATTAAATCTCATACGCAACGCGTGCAATCCCATAGGTCTCGAGTTCGATCCTAACACACATCTATTAATATTTTGTCCATTAAACCAACAGCTCCCACTTGGACATATCTTAATAGTGTGATCACATCGGTTAGCGCCTAGCAACACTTCGAATGCCTCTAGCACGACTCGAGTAAAGTCTCCTGGAAAAAACCTTTTAATGATTTCTCATTATTATTATCCGTTTGTTTCTAATACCATGTTAAATAAAGATATGGAATTAAGTCATTCTTTATTCAACCATTCTGTTTCTCGTTGTAAGTGATTGATCAAGATTACTAAATCTTCTGAACATATTCAGGGGAGATCTTGTGTGTGGCCACACAAACATCTTGTCAACCCTACGAGGGGCCCAGCAGTATTAAACTCCAAATAAATTTGAAGGAACAAATTCTATATTGACTACGAGATTAACCCACAAACTTTGCAACACTTCAGCAAACAACCCTTATGACTACCAGTTACGTATAACGATATGTTGTTCCACAGAAGTGCACTACATTCATGACACTTATCTGGTATCTCAAGTCTGAGGATAACTATTCATGATTTACTTAATAACAATATCCATAAAGTAAAATCATGTAGTTGGGATAAGTCCTATATTCAATTCATTGAATATCATCTGAAATTGGTATGCATTCTCATCAATATACTTTCAAGTATATTCTACCATATCTCTCAGATTTGTCTTAGTTTAATGATACTCCCATATCATTAATTGACAACGGACGATTTAGAATAAATAAATTTATTCACGGATTAAACATGCAAATATAGGATACAATATATTATAAAATCAAACATACCAAGTAGTTGATTTATTATAACAATTGTTTAACATCCCTTATCCAAATACCAAATAGATCAATCCATGAAAATTCCAGTTGATGAATTATGCCTTAAGTAATGACAATCATACTTGTTGACAAGGCATAAATCAACCAACTTGATCTATCGTAATTTTGAGAATACTTATTTCAAGAATTCAATTATTGAAGTTCTTGTATGTGTGCATTCACCAATTCACATAATAGTTCATAAAGTGTGTGACATCCTCTATCACCAATTTATGACAATTTAAACTTTCAAACATTTTAAAGTTTAAAGTATTCTTATTCTTTTAATGTATAATGCAACTGCACTCTAAGTAGCACAACTAGTTCACATGGCCATTAACAAGGATGAAATCCTACCATGACTAGTATTGAGTGTCATCTCAATTAAACCAGCATCATTGTATACAAACAACAACATGCTCATTAAAACTCCGTAAACTTTAATATCTTATTGTGTAATGTTTGATGATTTCCAAACTTTCAAGTTTAAAGCTGATGACAATTTGCACAACAATTGACATATTGTTCATCCATAGAATCTAGGAGCAATTCCAGGCTGAGGATGTAAGTCTATTAGAATATTCATCACACAAGTTATCTAATAACTTTTAATTAGAGATCAATGTTGTCAAATCATCTATCATTCAAGAATGATACAACAATTTGAATACACTACATGATATACATGCTGAATCTACAGGTCAAACTTAGACTTCATTCACGTTCTATCTTGTCAAAAGATATTTATCCATTTCCCAAATGATATATCATGTTTTATTAGAATCATTTATTTTACTGCACATGTTTATTGATAATAAACATATTTCAAGGTTATATGTTTTAATTCTTAAATCTTACAAGTAAAGTTCATTCCAATTTAAGACTTAACATTTAGCTTACAAGGAATGTTACTTCCTATATGTTATACAACATATAAGATTTAAAAAGCTTAACATAATACTCCCACTAGCTTTCAGGAATACTTAAAATTTATCTTATTTCAATTATAAATCAAAACTAGGATTTAATAATTTAACATAAGAATAATTTCATAGATGCATGCATTTATCCATTCATGAATTATTGCACTTCATACACTACCAAAGATTATATGAATTCAAAAAAACCTTTCGATTACTTACCGTCCTCGCTCAAGTAATTTCACAAGAAAGAGTTTTGATATTCCATTGTCATATTTCATATTAATGAAAACAAGTATGACAATTATCATCTTTATATATTTAATGTGTCTAGAAAAGAATATTCAATCATAATTAATTGCTTAAGTATGATTAATAATCTTGTCATAAAACATGCATTAAATATGTGTACAACTTTTGTCCATATGATTTCTACATAGAAATTCAAACCACTAGGGTTTTTCATCTCTTTGAAGAAACTCATTTCCATTCTCTAGTCTAACTATTAAGATAAACCAAATTTCCAAAATTGATTATCTTTATGGACATCATCTTTAACATTCATATTATAAGTAATTTACCCAATTCAATATTCGGTAATCCATCATAATGATTATCAGGTTTACTATAATCCTGTAACTCATATTTCTCAGCATATAAGTCAAATATCTGAGATATCCTTGCAGATCTATGAATGAAAATTCCATCATCATGAGGTCTATCATTTCATATCTAGCCTCATCATGATATTTACTAGTGTGTTTTAAGAAAATTATGTATCTTGTAGTTTTATCTTTCAAGATAAAAAAAACTCCCACACTCCTTTTGTAATATATAGACTATCTATATATACTTAGCAATTAGAGCAAAACTACATTGTTCTCTTTTTGGGACATTACAAATACACATTGATAATTCCTGACTTTAGTTTCTTAATAACCTATTCATAAGTAGTTTAACAAATTCAGAATCTTCAATTTTAAAACTTAATGTGATTCATCACATTCCATAATGAAAAGGTGTTTTATCAATCTTCTAGGTTGGAGTCATATTGAGTATATTCAATCCATACTCAATTTTATAACCTTGTTATTTTTTAAGAAAGAAGTTATGGTTATCTTGAATCAAACAAATCAAATAGAGTTTGATTCTCCCTGAACATGGTATTCATTAGAATTAATATTGTAAGACAATCTAACAATATATAAGATAAACATATTCTTTTTGGCTTACCTATTTACCAACTAAGTCAACTTAATGGTATTATAGACTTTCCAAGCCAATTGCATGCTTTATAACACAAGTACTCTTTAACCAAGTCAGTTCATATCCATGTCTCATCAAGAAAACATAAACTGTTATAATCCCATTATACGTTATAAATCATTGATCAACTCAATGACTTCTTGTATATGTCTTAAAAAAACATAACAAGTTAACGTCTTACTTTATTATAAGTCTTAAAAGACTTTATGTTTATGTCTTTACAATGAATCATAAACATGTTTAACTAAAGTAATTATAAACATAACTCTTTGTTTCAATAGTAATTCGAAGTTAATTTATTTACTTCACAATAATGTAGGACTACATTATTTTTCATTTATGTCATTCCAAAATACATAAATAAACAAATTGAAGTAGTATTAGATTACTTCATTTATGTCATTTTAGTAATACATAAATATCTAATTTGAAGTAGTCTTATATATCATTTTGACACATGTTCTAAATACTTGTCTAATTTAGAAACTGCAAATATGTCCATGCAAGGTCTGACTTCACATGGAGATTTACTTTGTTGTTGCAATCTCGCCAAGTTCTGACATGACGTAAATTGCAACACCAAGTGTTTCTTGAAGTAGATATGTTCAAGTTATATTAAAACGTTAGTCTCTTACCTTGCAGTCAAGAGAATCCTTTAAATCATATACCTATATGTTGTACCTTGCACCCAATATAGATTTCTCCCACTTGTGCATGGAACAACATCATGTAGCAGATAAACAACACGACATATGTTCGTTTATGTGACTAATATGATTTTGTCATTGATATTAGCATAACTAGTAGATGTAGAACCACTTCATTGTCTAATAAGGAAACGTACATGACTATCCTTGAAAACATAAGTGTCTACAAGTGGAAAGTAATTATCTTAAGACATTCTAGAGATAATCTGGGTTACTACCAAGATGACAAAGCTTGTAACTCCCACTGAATTTGAGATCATTACATTAATTCCTTATTCAGTAATAAGAACACAACACTCCCACTGGATTTGACAACATTGAAAATGTTTCATTAACCAGTGAAAGAAAATAGTGTTCTATTTACTTCCCTACACTTTTGAGAAAGTCCATACATAATAATTACTTATGTACTAAAAGAGTGTATTCTACTACGTAGATGATGAACTATCCATCAATGCTTTTAACTTGAAAATTTGGGCATGCAATTTCTTTCTTAATATTTCTACTATTCCAACAATTATAAGTAGTACTTTTAAATGGTCAAAACAAAAAAACTAGATAAAATATGCTAGTTTGTCTTTTACCAATTATACAGTAATTAGTCTAGCTTCTAATTTAATAACCCAGAAAATATGCAATTTTCTTAACTATTAAAAATTTTCATACGAGTTATATATTTAGAATTTAGACAATTCTAATTGTCCTATCATACCTTTCTCATTCATGAAAAGGAATAGGATTGAATCTCACTCTTTCTTATGAAAAGAGGACTAGGTATATTCTTTTAGTAAAATTGACTCTACCAAAAACCCTTACAGGTTTAGATCAATTTACCAATACAGGAATAACCTACGTTTACGGTTTAATGTTGCATTAATACATTTAAAGAATTTTCAAAATTCAATTTCAGTATTTTCGATAATTAAACTTTTCAAGAAAATAAAATACCCAAGGTAATATTCATATAACCATATAATTTTCTCGAAAACTAGGATCCAAATTATCGTAGTTCCATTACATCAGTTGATCTGCTAGTAACGAAAGCACATAATAAGATAATCTGTCGAACAATAATTGGCAAACAATTTCCAATTCCTAGATCATTATGGGATTTATATTTTCCAACCCTATTGCAAATATAAACATGTTTCATCCCATCTTATGCCATGAGTCCAGTTCTCACTTCTTACTCAACTTAAGTGTCTAACTTAAAGAACTGCAAATATGTCCATGTAAGGTCTGACTTTACATAGAGATTTATCTGTCCATCACAATCTCGCCAAGTACTGTCATGACGTAAATTGCAACTTCAAGTGTTCCTTTTAATTAGATGGCACATAACTTAATTTTTAAGGGTACTAGTTTTGATTTTATGAGGTCAAATCAAATATGTACAAAGATGTCATGCATTCATCTTGTAGCATAAATTTAATAAAAAACTTTTTATTACCAATTCATAAATATCAAATTATCAAAGTTTTGATTGAGGTATTGAGTTCACCAATCAAGGAATTTAGCGTTAATTATCGTCCATTATACCGTACTTTTGCATAAGTGTAAACACTTAGTGTTTCAGGTAATTACCACCGAAGTGACGCATGTAATTAAAACTAATTCGCCCTTAAGATGAGTTTGTACATTTATGGCTTACTAAGTAGCTCCAATCGAACTCACAGGGGCAGAGGACCAGGTAAGCGCAAAAGCATAACCTTAGACATCCTTTCAGTGTGACTGTGCACACTTCTTTATTAACCCCTTTATAGTTTGTTCTAGTGGGTGAGCCGTTGAGACCATTTGTACCAAAATCACCAATCAATTAAACTATTGAAAACTTAACTCTTCCAAAACAAATCAAATTTCACCATTGTTTAGTCCGTATTATTTTTCTATTCGAAATTACCCTTTGCTTAAAACTGTCTAACATAATAAACAAACAACTAAACCAATAAAAAAATAAACAACTAAAAATAATGCGAACATAATAAACAATTTATACGTGTAAACAAGTTGCCACATGCAACTTATTCGATAAAACCTTATTAATAATCAATGTCTAGGTTAAATTAATGTATATATTAATTAGGGATTTCACTCTCTCAATTGAAAGTGAGCCACATACACCGATGAATCGATTGCGTAAACCCATAATTAATAATATACCAAATTGCACAAAATTGATTCATTAATGTATATAATTGGAGTCTTCCCCAATTCAAGATTTATCATAAATATACATGTGCATAAAACTTAACAATTAATCTACGCATAACCAATCTTAACAATTAAATATATATATCGACAATAATCCATGCCAAACATGCACGTTTTCATGGATTTAACATAACAATTTATTCACGTTGTCACAAGATCGCATACAATTCCATGTCACATAACAATTTATTCATGAATATATCACGTAACAAATACATTAATTCTAGGTTTCGGTATTGATAACATAACAATTATAATAAACCCCCTAAAACAATTTTTAAAAACAATCGACTAAAAAAATTTAGGGTTTCGACCCATAAAAAAAAATTAATTCGATCCATAAAAAATTTAAAACCAAATTAGGGCAAAAGCCCTAAAATTAGGGTTTACATAATCATAACCAAAACCCTAGAATAATCATATCAAACAACATACAATATTTGTTGTTTACGTGTTTAGTAATTAATTACTCATTAAACCAATGGCTCTGATACCACTGTTGTAATTATATAACATGACTAATCATAAATATAAACAATAAACACCAAGTACACATGCGGAAGCGTATAGGAAAGATTAACGAATAATTAATTAACATAAACAAGAATATGCGTACATTTTTTGATTCTAGCCGAACAAGAATCAAATCCACAAAACTATCAATTGGATGAACCCTAATTAGGGTTTGAGTGCTAGTCGACTTAATAAAGTCGAATAGTGTAAATCACCAAAATCCAAAGTAGGATTTCTCTACGATCATGTACGCGCGTATTGTTAGTCATTTAATTAGAATGCTAGTTCAAGTCACAATTAAAGCACAAAAACAATGTTCAGCTTTAAATAAAATAAATCGGGTCAAACCCTTTTATTTTATATGAATATATATTGTCGATCAATCAATTCAGTGAAGAAACAAAAGTAAGAATCTCATGCATGCATGGCATGTATGATGATGTACACTGAATGATATCTCTCTAATGTACTGTACGATATATACAAAAGTTAGGTGTCGATCATCTCTTCTTATCCGTACGAAATAGACCAAAAGACCAAAAGGGTGTGTATATATATAACATTAAACCTTGTCTAACAAGTCATTGCAAGCACCTCCTTAAGTTCTAAAACTCGACACTCAACCCCTTCCTTTTTCTTAGTTCGACAATATAAATATTGTGTGACTTAATATAATTAAATCTCATACGCAACGCGTGCAATCCTATAGGTCTCGAGTTCGATCCTAACACACATCTATTAATATTTTGTACATTAAACCAACACTTATGTACTTTGTTTATATATGGGCTCAAATGGATAAAGCCTAAAAACCTGAGACTCAAAGAAAACACAACAAACGCCTTAACAATTCGATATGCAAAAAAGATGAAACACAAAGCCATGTAGATGCCAAAACCAAACGTTTAACTTTATGCCCAAAAACATGATACACACACAACACAAAACCACTAAAAAACTAAAGTCGAACGTGTTAACTATGCAATTTGCTATTTTCTTGGTATTTTAGTTAAAAGCTGGTGATTTGGGGCAATTTTCCTAAAGTACAAGAAAGAAAGAAAAAAACATTGGCTTATATACTAAATATTAGATAATGATAATCTGTGGAACTAGTACATAGTTTATACAGACACTTAGGGCTGAGCATTGGTTCGGAACCGACCCGATCCGACGAAAACCGACCCGGCTTGAGAACCGATTTCACAAAATACATGAACCGAAGATTCGGTTCGGTCCGGTTCACATGCTTTTTGTGTGTGTTTGGTCGGTTTTGGGTCGGTAATACATAGAACCAAAACCGAACCGAAAATGATCAGTTCGGTCCGGTTCAGCTCGGTTTTCTGGTTCGGCTCGGTTCGGTTGGTTTTGTGCTCAGCCCTAGTACATACTGAAAGTTATGCTAGAGACAGTAAGTGTTTTGATTTTGAGCTACAAAATAACTAACGTGATATTAGAGACATAGAGGAAATAAAACATCATGGAAATATTAGAAGCTTGTTGTTAACTGTTTATATATTTGATTAATATGTGAAGACATAAGAAAGATGAAAAACACATAAATAATTTAAGGGAAAAAAAAAGAAACCCTAATGATAAAAGATATTCAAATCAAATCTGGTACTTAAATGTAAAACGTCAACTTTTTTTTATAGTTTTGTACATGTTTTTCAATCTAGCTACTTTGTGGTTTTATGTTTCTTTAGTGTCTATTTTATTCAAGAGTTTATCCCACATGGATAAAAACAAAAGCAATGAACACTTTATAATTTCAAGTATCACTTTCATAATAAAGTACCAACGGAGGTTTTGCAATAAAGTTTGTTGCATTATCTTTGTTTCGGTCTTTTTTTCCCTTCCTTATCACATAACTATTTTTTCATGATTTGCATGTTTACATTTTAAATTGCTATTTTACATGGTATCATTTTACGGTTTTTTTTTTTTTTTTTTTTTTTTTTTTATATATATATATTTTTATAAATTTGTGGTATCAAACTAATGTATAACAAGAACACAAATCGTAGATATGAAGTGTGGATTTCAAGCCCAAGAAAATTAAGCACAAAAAAACCGTACCTATTATTCTAAAAAGCAAGTGTACACTATGTGGATTTCAAGTCCAAGAAAATTAAGCACAAAAAAATGAACCTATTATTCTAATTAGCAAGTGTACACGAGCAACTCTGCTTATTCTTTGTTCATGGGGCTCGGATGATTTAAGCCTAAAAACATGAGACACAAAGAAGACAAAGCGAACATCTTAATAATTCACATTACTAAAAAAACCAAACAAAAACTGGACGTTTATTATGCCAAAAAAATGAAGCACAAAACCATGTAGAAATCAAAACCCAGCGTTTGAAAGTTATGCCCAAAAACATGATACAAATTGTTAGGTCACTAGTTTTACAACACAAGCTTACTAGAAAGAGATAGAGGCGGTTGAACACGTTAAACACACACACACACGAACATAATAATACGGTTTAGGCGTAGAGTGTAAAGAGAGTGAATAAAATGAACAACCAACCCTCAAGTGAGGGTTATACAAGACTATTTATAGGCAAAGAACTAGGGCAACACTCCCACTCCTTCCCTTTTCCTTATTGGACATGGGCCTAAGCTTATGGGCCTTCTACATAAGCTAGACCTTAAACAAACATAAAGGCCATAATAAGCTACCTATTACATATAAGTAACTAACACTTGAATTAAAGTTTAGGAGTGATTCCAACAATCTCCCCCTCAAGTGTTGGTGATGAAAAACGGTGAAGGCGTTGATGTAATAGTAGCTTTGACGTCTTCTGACATTCTTCTTTCTTGTGAGAAGAATTGCCTTGATTCGAACAATCTCCCCAGTGTAGAGAGATAGTTTTCTTTGAACAGTTATGCTTTGACGTCATCTTTAACTTTGTTCTTTGATCAATGTTCTTTGTGATGAAAGTGATAGTATGTTGTTGTCTGCATCAAGTCTGCATCAGGTCTGCTTCGCTGCTACAGTGTCTCCACGTCATTCTTCAACATGCTCACACGCTCTTTGACGTTGGAATTCAGTACTGATGAAGTTCTTTAAGTCTTTAACTTTGTAGATTCTTTGATTTGACGAAGAATCATTCTGACTGTTGTGTTGCTTTTGGATAGAACTTCCATTAGTGATGATGTTGGCGTGAGCATGAGAAGAATCTGCACGATCATCCCGCTCCGGAGCTTCCATAAGAAGAAAACATGAAAACGGTTAGTAATAAGCGGATTCCGGCACTTACAAGTTTGAACTTCGAGAGTGTTAACAACATAGTGTGAAAACACAACTCTAATTCTCACAAAAGCCGTTCCTGAACTGGAGTCCCACAAGTGAGATAACGCGATGTTCCGAAGTACATCTACAGTTCAGATGAGTCGCTGAGGTACACCGAAGCATCACCGACTGTAGACCGTTTGAGACACACTAAGCGTAATCCACGGGGAGTTACCGAAGTGACCTGCTGTCAGGGCTGTTTGATGTTGACCCTGGCAGGAGTTTCCATTCAATCACTAAGGATCACAGTTGTGAACCTCTCATAAATGTTCTCGACAGATTGCTAAGATCTGTGAAGGACTCGATAACGTACCACTGATGTTCTTATTATTGAACATCAAGTGATGAAATGTCAAGTGTACCTAAGAGATCTTTTG
The DNA here is from genome assembly GCA_019973895.1 of Chrysanthemum seticuspe. Lineage (NCBI taxonomy): Eukaryota > Viridiplantae > Streptophyta > Magnoliopsida > Asterales > Asteraceae > Chrysanthemum > Chrysanthemum seticuspe. The sequence goes on from BPTQ01000005.1 coordinate 28,654,879, forward strand.
ATGAATCTCGTGGCTCTAGACTCAATAGTACGTTTTGGTTTTCCTGAGCGGAGACTAGGGAGAGGGTCTCCTTCTTCAATACCAGCGATCTCTAAGAGAAAGCCAATAGTTTATGTAGGGTTCCCTGTGAGAATGAAACAAGCTTCTTTCAAGAGAAACTTGAGTGGCTAAGAAGGTTTAGTGCATGCGTCACTGGGTCCATGACGACTTTTTAATCTTCAATACCGGTGTCACTAAGTGACAACCAGTAGCATATGAATTGAACCCGGTGTCTGCCCTAAGTTGAATAATTTGGAGGGCTATTTCTTTTCACCCTTTTCTTTGCATTTCTCTTTAATTCTTCAACTCCTTCTTTCTCCGATTCTCATTTTCTCCTTTTTATAATCATACCTAAGGACTTCTAAGTAGGGGTGAGCATCGGGCGAAAACCGGACCGGACCGGCCTAACCCGACCCGGACCGAAGACCGAGAAGACCAAATTATAAGGACCGAGACCGGACCGATAGCCATTCGGGTAGGTTCGGTCTTACCTCGGGTCAATCGGTTCGGTCCTCGATTTTGGACATGATGGACCGAGAATTTACTTTTGCATTCACAGTTGTTGCTTCTTGTTATACGCTTGAATTCACAGTTGTTCATGCATGCTCCTTGTTATATATTTAATAATTACTTGTTCACTAGTTCAATGCATACTTCTTGTTCAGTTGCACTTTGAAAGTTTGAATATACATTTAAATTACTTGTTCATGCATACTTCTTGTTCATGCATACTTCTTGTTCGATACGTTTATGTCGTGGACTTGGTTTATTCAATATGGCATTGACATCGAGCTGTAAAAATTAAGAGTTGAGAGCTGTCGACTCTCATGAAAATTAAGATAACACAAAGCTATTTTGCATTTCTAATATTTTTATATACTTGCATAGTTGCATACTTCCATCATGCATGAGATTACAAAGTTAACAAATGGTATGGAATCTGGAATAGGTGATCACAGATTCACAGTAGCAAAATATACACACCATTTGCATGAATTATACAGTAGCGAATAACCCATTTAGACAAAGTCCTAAGTCTTAACATAGTAGCAAAATAAACAAGTCGCAATAGCATTTTTCCACATTAACCAAAAGAAGTCGAGTCACACTGTCACAGTAGCTTTCCATCTTCACCAAACGCACTAAACGCATTCTTCTCAATCAAGCGATATACCTTTTCCATTGTCTTCTTTTAGTTTGTCCAACACCTCTTTCATTTCTAAAATCAAAAGAATTACAAGTGACATTAACAAAACAAATTATTTACTATATATCAACTGATCTACATATCATTTACTATACCTTTGATAACCTCCTCATCTTTCACAAGATCTTCTAAATCATCCATATAAATTCTTTTTTGTGATGTACGAACCCAACTTTGAGTGCATATCAATGCTTCCACAATTTGCGGCGACAAAGCATTCCTATACGGGTCCAAAATACGACCACTTTTGCTAAAGGCGGACTCGGAAGCAACGGTAGATATTTGGATTGACAAGATATCTATACAAAAGGAGGAAAAAAAAAACATATAAGCTGACTAATTTATCAAATGTTAGACATCATTAAAGGATTAAGATTTGTTACCTTTTGCCATCTTTGAAACGATTGGAAATCTTGGAGTATTCATTTTCCACCATGAAAGTATGTCAAATTCTTCCTCGTCATCTAACTCAAGTGGTGGTTCTTTTAGATATTTCTTCAACTCGTCGTCAACTCCACTCGATCTACTTGAGTTTTGGCTTTTAAACGAATTCAAGAAAGTATTACCACGTCGACGAGTTGTGTTGCTACTTTGAGTAGATGATTTTTGCACGTCACTTGAGTTGTGTGTTACCTTCGTCCCATATTTTTCATTATATAATGCAAACAAAACTCCCATATTAGTCTCAACCTCATAAACCAGATTCTGTACCTTATCCTCCTTCTCATTATCTGTTAAAAACGCCAATGGTGTATCTACTTCATCTTCATTCTCCTCGGGTATACAACCATTATCCATCAAATGCCTAAACCCGTACCCAAGTACTTCTGATTTCATGGTTGGATCTAAAAGCACCGCAAAGTACATATAATGATTTATTTTTTTATAATCCCCCCAATACTTGTAATACTTTAATCGCATTTTTTCCACCATTGAATTGAACTTTGGCACTCGTTCCCACTCACGTAGATGCTTATCAACATCAAGTATCTCGCTATAAAATAAATGAGCAACGGGACACGATTGGGTTGATACTAGTTCGGTTTTATCTTTCAAAATTTCCAAAAACTCACAAACTTTTTCACAAACATCAAAGTCGGTACGACAAGGTATTGCCCTAAGGTCACGAGAAAAAGAAGTGTTGCTCATACTATAATTGTAAAATGCTTCTTGTAAATCAATGGTGGATTTCAACATATCATATGTTGTATTCCACCTTGTCGGGCATTCGGCAATCAAAAACCGCTTTGAGTCACAAGTCTTTTTAACACTCGTTTTAAACTTCTCAATTCGTTGGCTAGAGTTTTTTATGTACTTAACCGCTAAACCTATGGTCTCAACTTCCTTTTCTTGAACCTTTAAACCATCTTTCACAACTAGGTTTAGAATATGTGCCATACACCTTATATGAAAGTGCTTACCATCGTTATACATACTTGGGAGGTGCTCTATCAAATACCTAAGTGCTTTATCATTTGAAGTAATGTTATCAACCGTAATGGTCATAACATTTTTAATCCCCCATTCATTTATGCACTTTAAAAGCTTCCTCCTAATGTCTTCTCCCTTATGACTATTAATTCTTTTAAAATTTATGACACGCTTGTGCATAACCCAATCATCATCTATAAAATGTGCTGTTATCACCATATAGTTAATCTTTTGACAAGTAGAAGTCCATGTATCCGTTGTTAGGTGGATAGTGTGATTCGGGTTACCTAAAAACTTAAGTAGTCTTTTTTTCTCTTCTAGGTAAAACTTAGAAACATCCCTAGAGATAGTGAAACGGGATGGCAAGTTATACTTGGGTTGCAAGCTCTTTGAGTATTTAATAAAGGCCGGATGTTCGACAAACTTAAAGGGTAATTCGGCTAAAACTATAAGTTCAATCAAAGACTTTTTTATCGTATTCTCATCATACTTCCAATTTTGAAAAGTCCCACCATCCCCATTGTTTTCTTTCTTTGTATAACACAGCTTTTTTTGTTTTAGGCTTTCCTCATTCATAGGGTTGAATTCACAGATAACATAATGCAGATTCATGTTTTTCGTACCGTTCTTAACGGGGTCGGCTCTATAAACTTGAGGACAAAATTTACAGTATGCCATCTTAATCAACTCACCTTCCGGTCCATCCGGTCGTTCCATCTTTGGAGTAAAATACTTCCAACCTTCGGCTTTTTCGTTTCCTATTCCTCCACCTGGTCTCCTTTTACGTTTGTTGGCATTCTTTTTTTTGGCTTTCTTCTTGTTGTTGTTGTCATCTTCATTTGATTCATCGCCAAAATCATCACTGTTAAGGTTGATAGTTTGGTCCTAAACAAACAAATAAAAATAAATAAATACACATCGACAGGGTGTTTGTTTTTTTATGTATCATATCTCAGTCATCAATACAAGCAGCTCGTTTTATTAAGTGACTGGTTTTACATATTTCTAAACCTTGCGACAGGGTGTTTGTTTAACCATTTGTATACTTACTTAAAAGTTAAAAGTATACAATTACTTATCATCCATGTAGACTTGTAGAAATGTAGAGTAGATTAATATAAGCTTTTGTCTTATACAATACATGATCAAAATATGAAATCAATGTATGCCATCATCATTTATAAGATTTATATAAATGAATCTTATACACATGCAACTTTTGTTATATAAATGCATATATAAACTACAAAGAAACACACTTACTTCCATTGGATGATGATTGTTGAGTGTTGATTATGAATGTATGATGATCGCAGATTCGGAGCTTGCAATGGTTTTTGGATTTTGTTGATTGTAACTTTTTGAGATTAGGTAAATGAAATGGTGAATGATATGGTCTTTTGGAATTTGGTAGGTGATATCAGATATTTTTACTCTTAGATTAGCAATGGGCCTAAAATTTACCATAACTTTAATTCCAACACAACAACAAAAGCCCATGTAACTTAAAAATAGTTTGGGTTTGAAAAGTTCGGTCGGTCCGGGTTTTTTGCCGGTCTTTGTCGGTTTTGGACCGAACCGACCCGAGACCGATAAAACCATAAACATGGAACCGAGACCGGACCGGCTAACCTTCGGTCCGGTTCGGTTTATGTCGGTCCGGTCCGGTTTTTCGGTCCGGTCGGTTTTCAGATCTGCCATGCTCACCCCTACTTCTAAGTACTAACTATTTGTGATGTCCTTGGGTAGATCCCTCCGGCTCTGGCGGATCATAGGACGGTTATTCCTAACCTTAATCTCCTTATAACTCCATTGCCATAAAACCATTTTTCATGAAAATCTCTCAAAGTGTTTGTGAATGAAAAACATGTTTGAACACTTCAAGAGTTTTAGATTTTCAGAAATACTCCCCCTCCACATGTGCTTAAGAGTTTTTACGGAAATCTGCACAGTGAGGAGAGAGCGCGCACTTTATGAATTGATCAACTCAAGATAGACAATCCCCCACGAGACACGGTTACGTTGCATAGTTAAAGAGTTACATTGTCAGCTTTTAGGTGACAACTAGCTCTAATGACTACCTTGAAGGTGTAGACAAGCCTCGAAAGGTTGTCATACCCGTCAGAGTTCATGTCTACCAAGAGTTTCTTGAATGGTACTTTCTACTCGGACAAGTCCTTTGCGAGACACGTTTACATTACTAGCGAACTAGCTTGAAATTATTATCCGTCCCGGACAAGTCTTTTTGAGTTACTAACAGTTTAGTACCGTCAATTCGTTGGTTAAGTCTGTTACACAAAGATTCATTTGCATTTACACAACATATTTCTTATCACATAATTTTCTCCCCCTCAAAAATGGCATATAAAATGTTATTTTTGAAAAGTTGAGAATAAATATTACCATTTCGAGTGTTGCGGGAAGATGACCACTATGAACAATTTGTGAACAAAGTTTTAACTCAAGTACTCCCCCTCAACAATTGATATAAACGGTTGAGGTTTTGAAAATCATACGGGGAAGTACTTGTTCTTTTGAGCAAAACCTTGAAAAATGAAAGGTTTGATAGGTTTTACTCAAAAGTAAGAAGCTTTCGCTCCTTTTATAAGGATTGTGGCACTGAAGCGTACCACAGGGTCCTTTCTTGACAATTACGGGTTGTACACTGTTATGTGTGCACAAGCCATAGACATATATAATCACACATCCAAATTTATAATGAAAGAAGCAGTTCAAGGGGTACCAGGAAGTCCAGTGATGTTGCCAGGAGTGCGAACAGGGCATTGATAGCCGGTGATGTTAATCCTGGGTCGACCACCAACAACGCTTTCCAATGTTCTGAACTGATCCCTTCGATACAACCTTTCATCAATCATTTTGATGATCCTCCTCACATCCCTTCGATCCTGAGAATTCCATCGCTTAGGAGATCCAATCTTTTGACGTATATCCTTCAACCTATAAGCCAATCCGTCCCTAACCATCTTCAAAGTGTGATCCCCAAACTTGTGAAGATCACTACACGCCATTAAGCAATTTCGTTGAAGTTCACTGCGGTAAACGACGCCGAATGGTTTGCTGATGAGTGTATATTGTGAGAGCTGGTTGATGTCGGGAAGATCAATCTGAGGTGGAGTGAAGTTGACACGGGTCTGATATGATTCAACTGCAAGCTGGAGATCTTCTACACGTTCTTTGATGACTATGTGTCTGATGAAGATGAGCAGTGACTTGATGAATTCACGTTGTACTTCAGTTGAAAATTGCCTCATGCGACCCTGTACTTTGGCAAGGTACATGTCTTCAATGTCGTTGATAGACAAATTCTCAAAGTCAGCTTCAGAGAATGCATAATCCCGTTCATCTTGCCTTTTGACCACAATCTTCTTGAGAAAAGTGTAGTCCCATTTGGTCGAAAGATCAACGTGTTTGATGGCAACGATATCCTTAGTACTGAACACTGCATGTTGAGACTTCTAAACCTGGCAGCTTATGTAGTAGATTCTTTGGCGTTCCGGCCAATGATGAATCCCGTACATTGCATCTCAGTCGTATGCTTCCACTTTGTTAGAGAACAAGTGATTAGCTCTTTCCTCGATAGCTATGCAGTTTGAGTATATGGCTGCTGGGAATGCAAGTGTCAAAGATGTAGCGTATTTCCTTAAGCCATCGCCACCGTGTAGAAGAAATTCCAAGTCTTTGTTGAAGAAATATTTGAATGGAATCCTAGGTTCATCTAGTTGGCCAATTGTTTGTATAGGTTTAGACAAGTCGGTGTAATATGGAGGGTTATCCCGTTTGGTGAAGTCGATGTTTGCTTCTGGGTTGAGCCAATCCATGTTGTTAGACATAGCTCAAGCAATGTTTTCAAGGTGATATTCGACCTCGATGGCACTTTCCGAGCTATCTTTTAACAGTTGAAAAGCTTCATTCTTAATTCGCCTCAACTCAGATTTCGTCATCTTCTTTACTCGGAATTTTTCTTGCAGTATCTTAGCATGCTCCAATGTATTACCGTCTACCAGATCTTGACCTTCAGCAGGGTAGGGAGTTAAGTTAACAAGTGTAGAGAACCATTCAAATTCTTCTGTTTTATCGTCATCTAGCCATGATACGACGTCAACCATGGGCGCCTTCTTCTTCTTTTGTTTAGACCTAGATGAGGATTCTGGTTTCTGAACTTGTTTGGGAGAGGTGGGTTGTTGTAGGGGCTCACGGACTTCCTCATCGTCACCACTCGTATACTCAAAGTGATCTCCGGTTTTCTGAGTCTCGGGTGGTAATTCAGAAGAATCCTGAGGTTTCAGTAGAAGAACGAGGAGGTGACCTTTGTTGTGCTGGAGTCCTTTTGGGTGGAGGTTACATAGAAGATGATTCACCAGAATTCTTCGAGCGTTTATGCTCGTCATTCTTATCCTGATCCTTGTCTTCATCGTCTCTTGAACGTTTAGGCCTTACAGCTTCTTCTCTGTATGCTGACCTGAGTTGGTATTCCAGCAATGCTTCAAACAATTTAGCTTCGTGGGAGGCAAACGTTGTAGAGCGTTTAGACATTTGAGCTACTAGCCGGTTCACCAATTCATTATCTGAAAAGACTGTGGGTTCAACTGGATTGATGTTCACATTCATTGGAGTTGATTTCATGGTTTGCTTGGCCAGATGTAAGAGATTCGGATAAAGTTGTCTGTTATACATCTCCTTTGTCAGTTTAGGAACGACGTCAAGAAGGAACTGATGAGTGTACCCTTTGATCATTTCGTCCATTTTCCCTTGAAGATCATCTTTCATGAGCTTCTGTACATACTCCCTTTCAACTTTCATCTTGTCATTCTCGTCATGAAGGTACTGTATCTAATCAGCGTAGAAATTCATCTTCCTGTAGAGCATATCTTTCTTTCTGACTTGTTTGACAGCATTCACAATTCTTTCATGAGTATGAGAAATCCAAGATCGAGTTGGCTTCTTCACTGATTTGGATGTTGATTTGGTTGATCTTTTAGATGGTGGTGGTGAAGAGTGAGATGATGAATCTGATGATGAGGAGACATGAGGAGGCTCAGAGTCCTTTGGAGGTGCACAAGTATCCTCCTTGGAACGAATTGGACTGTTGAGAAGATAATCATCATAATTCCCTTCGCTATCTTGTCCAGATTTAGCTTTTACTTCCTTCTGAGCCTGGGCTTCTTCATCAGTATTTTCTTTCTCAGACTTATCCTTTTCTGGTTCCTCAATGTTATAATCAATAGATTTCTCCACAAGCTTTTGCTGTTGCACAAGAGTGGTGGCACCAGTTCCCTTATCGGGTCGATTAAACGAATCAGGATCTGGTGAAGAGTGGACACCACCACTCGACCCTCTGGGGCCACGCATTTGATCTTGTTCAAATTCTTTAGCTTTCTGCAGGTGTCTAGCGATTTTAAACTTCTTCCTGTAGGATTTATCCAGTTGCTCTTCATCACTTTCAGAGCTTTCTTCATATGGCACAAGTACAGGAGTCTTCCCTTTGCCATGTTCAGCTATTGGACTAGGAGGTTTTGCTACTGAGGGAGGTGGTTCGGTTGCAGATTCAGAGTAGTGGATCTCCTCGTCTGATTGTGTATCTTCAGAGCTTTCGTCCAGTAGCTTTCTTGGTGGTTCAGGTGTAGGAATAGGAACAGCTTCCTGAGAGGGAACTTTCTTCTTTGGAGTAGGTTTCCTCTTTGGGAATTTCCATTGACTCTCTGTGCTTACTGCACTTCCATCACTTCCTCTTCTGGTTCTCCGAGTAGGTGTTCCAGAAGGCTTTTCATCGAGATGACCAACTTTGCCTTCTCTTACTACTACCCGATACCTTTTGTACGTTTCAAGCTTCTTGATTTCGTCAGTCAGTAGGTGATCAGGTAACACAGCACCCTATTTCTTTGTTGATGATTCCTTGATTCTGACTGATAGGATAGGCTCAGTCAACATGTCATGATTGTCGGGGTCATTGAGCCTCTTGGGGATATCAGGATGAAGTCCAAGTGCTCTTTGGATCAACAGTTTTGTGTATCTGACATAGGGAATCTTTGAGCCAAGCTTTTTGAGAAACGTCATCATGTCATCCCATATCAGAGCTTCAATTTCGATGTCCTTCTTGTTGATTAATGACCAGAAGATTTGCAGTTCCATGAGCTTGGGATGCTCATAGCCACTGTCACGACCAGAGACCGATTTGGTGATGATGATGTAGAGGGTTCTCCACGGTTGAGGAATGTTCTTAAGCTCCACATGAGAATGCTTAGAGATAATTCCTGAAGCTTCATCATAGCCAATATCAATCAAGAATTGAAGAACTGTCTCCTCAGTAGGTGAGGCATAGACGTCGGTTGGCATGATTTCTGGAATGAGAAGAATAGCCCGTAAGTCTGCATGAGTGATGGTGACTTGTTTGTGATTGATAGTCACAGTCACTGCACTTTGACCCTTGATCCTTTGCATTGAATTCCAGAATTGTTGAATGTAGATCTCTGGTACTGTAGCAGAGTGTGAGAGCATGTTCTGGTAGGGATGATTCTTAAGAATATCCACAACAATGAGACAAGAAGATTCTGAGCATGTGAGGGTTTCAAAGTCAACCCTAAGGTTGTTCTTTCCAATCTTTTTCGGATAGCCATTAGGGAAGATGTCAGTAATTGTGAGAACTTCTGGTGCATCCACATTCATTTGAGCAGCCATGTCGTGATCTGAAATAACATTAGCCAACAGAACCAACATATCGAAAGACATAATGTTAGTCAACAGAAGGTTTTTATTGTCTAATTATTGAATATACAGTGTCAAAGATTGTTACGAGTCCAAAGTCACTTGTTTGTTCAATAGTCCAATGTCATCGTGATAAGTTTCGTGAGTTAGTTAACTTTAAGTTTTAAAGTTTATGTTATCACTTATTTAACACAACATATTAAACGATTAAGTTTATTAGTGACATTATTGGTTTCGTGACGTTATGATTCATTTATTTACAAGTTTGCACACGTAACAATTCATAACAAAGGTTTGATCAAGGCTTATGCGTAGGAATAGTAGCTTATGCGTAAACAGGAGTAGTATACGCGTAGACGCAAGCTTATGCGTAGGATCCTTACTTACGCGTAAGAAATATTACACGTAAGAAAAAGGGGACCTTATGCGTAGAGCTTACGCATAGCCGTATAAAAACCTTACGCGTAAGGATTACTCGTAAGAGTAAACCTTATGCGTAGAGTCACTGTTTACGCATATCCTTCACAGGATACGCTTAGTCCCATTGTAGAACCTTACGCGTAACAGTTACGCGTAAAATTTCTCTTACGCGTAACTTTTTACGCGTAAGGTGATCCTTATGCGTAGAGTAACAAAGACCTTGATTCTGAGTTTTAAGCGCAACAAGTCTGAAATAAAGTCATCATATCATCAATCTTAACACATATATTCATTTTAAAACAAATTATGGCATGAAAACTTGTTAAACAGTTTACGCGTAGAAAGTCATACGCGTAAGTCAAAACCCTAGAGTTTAAGAATTATGCATATGATTTCTAGCCATAGGAATTGCACCAAATGTTTTCTGGTAGGTCTTAGGTGTTGTGAGAGTCTATTAACCAAGTTTTAATATCCAAAACGCAGTGAATCAAAAATACCCAAACCTAAGAACATTAAACCCTAAATTCCAATTGTAACTTAATTAGTGTTTCTGGGTTGTTATAGGGCCTGGATATCATCAATTCAACATGATATTAACATCACACAACAATATTTTTGACCACATACAATCACATTTGAAAATAACCAAAACCACGCAAAAACCTTAATTTTGAAAACCAATCAATTCGTGTTTCTGGGTGGATTTTGAGGATAAAACTAGTATCATTGATGTTAAAGACATGTTTTGACACAATCTTTTTAACCACAAACACACACCAATGATTGTGTGTTCATATGCTTATGCGTAGAACACATAATCACACATATCTAATGATTTAGCCGTTGGATTTGCATAAAATTCAATACCTTTGCTTGTAATAACGTTAAGATCATGAAAACACTTACACTTTGATGATCAAAAACACAGATTTCTTGAACGATTTTCGTGCGTTGGATTAGATAGGTTATGAGTAATAAATGCGAGTTGGAATGTTAGGTGGAAGGTGTTTTTATTAAAAATAACTTTAACATTTTGACAGTTTTGGTCCCTCCACCTTTTCCATTTTCATACAAAGCCTTTTAACTTCCATTTTGGTTACCAAACAAAAGATTTTAGGAACTAACTTTGACGACACTCCCCCTCGACTTAAGAAAATGATGAAAGGTTATAAATTTTAGTCCGAGGAGTGTTAATGAGCCAGAAAATTTACCATCATTGATAAAAGAAACAACCGGTATAGAATAACATGCGAGTACACGAATGTTTTTGAAACAGTTTGGTATTAATTTTCTCCCCCTCAACACTTGATTCGAAAAATACTGAATTTTGAAAGATTATAGTGTTGACGGAAGAAATGTACATGCCATGTTGAAAGAAAATTAGATTAGAAGAATATTTTTGTTGTTTTATCAGGTTTTATATTTTTGTATTTTGTTTTTGAAAAATTATTTACAAAAGATATTTTGGTGTTTGACAGGTTTTTAAGACTGTTTTAGGAGGTCATCCAATTCCTCTTGAGTCAAACACCTCATACCAATCCGGTGGACCAACTCATTAAACCTAGCGGGAGGCAAGGCTTTGGTGAGAAGATCTGCCAATTGGTATTCTGTACCCACGAAGTATAATTCAACTGTACCCTGTTCCACGTGGTCCTTGATGAAATGATAGCGAAGATCGATGTGCTTTGATTTCGAATGCTGAACTGAGTTGCACGAGATCGCAATGGCACTCCGATTGTCGCAGTACATCGGGATTATGTCAAATACGTAACCATAGTCTTTGAGTTGTGTTCTCATCCAGATGACTTGAGCACAACACGCGGACATGGCTACATATTCTGCTTCGGTTGATGACAACGATGTACAATCCTGCTTCTTTGATTGCCAGGACACCAGTTTATCACCAAGAAATTGTAGTGCTCCTGAAGTGCTTTTTCGTGAATCTAAGCATCCTGCGTGGTCAGCGTATGAAAAAGTGATTAGTTCAAAACCAGAATCCTTCGGATACCAGATCCCCAAGTTAATGGTTCCCTTGATGTATCGGAGGATTCTTTTAGCCTCAGAGAGGTGGGTTTCAGTTGGTCTCGACTGATAACGGGAGCATAGATAAACGGCAAATACAATATCATGTCTGCTAGCTGTTAGATACATGAGAGACCCAATAATACTTCGGTATTTGGTAGGGTCAACTAATTTCCCATGTAAATTAGGGTCTAGTTTCTTGGTATGAGTCATTGGTGTAGCATAAGTGTCTCAGGTTTTCATTCCAAATTTGTTTAACAATTCAAGGGCATATTTGGACTGACTCAAGAAAATACCACGGGGTGATTGATGAACTTGCAGTCCTAGAAAGAACGTAAGTTCACCCATCATGGACATTTCAAAAATTTTCTTCATTAGTTTTGCAAAAGCGATTGAAAACTTTTTATGTGTAGACGCAAAAATGATGTCATCCACGTAAATTTGAACAATTAAGATATGTGCCCCATGATATTGTATAAAAAGAGTAGGGTCGACCGAACCTTTGGTGAAATTATTAGCAATGAGGATAGAGGATAGCTTATCGTACCATGCCCGAGGAGCTTGTTTGAGACCATAAAGAGCTTTGTTCAGTTTGTAGACATGGTTCGGGAACTCTAGATCAACGAATCCTTCTGGTTGGCTGACATAAACCGTTTTTTTCAGTTGTCCGTTGAGAAACCCAGTTTTGACATCCATCTGAAAGACCGTCATATTCATAACAGCCTCAAGACGAGCAACCGGAGCAAAAGATTCTTCAAAGTCTATTCCCTCTTCCTGACGATAACCCTTAGCAACTAGATGTGACTTGTTTCGGATTACGTTCCTTTCAGCATCTAATTTGTTTTTCCAAATCCATTTGAGACCAATGACGTAGACCCCTGTTGGTCTTTCAACCAGTTCCCATACTTCAAGACATTTGAATTGGTTGAGTTCTTCTTGCATGGATTCAATCCAGTTGTCTTTTGTCATTGCATCTTTAATGTTTTTAGGCTCAGATTGGCAGACAGTGAGTGCATAAATGCAATGTTCACCATCTGAGTGAAGACGTTGTCTCGTAACGACAGGTTGATTAGGGTTGCCAATAATGTTTGCCAGAGGATGGTCTTTTGTCCATCGATGTGTAGAGGGTTGATGTTGGAATACATTGTGCAGATTCTGAGGATTCAAATAGTTTGTTGATGATTCCGCGACATCAGGTGCAGCAGTGTCATTAGCAAACGGGTTAAAGAACGCATTTGGATCAAAATCTACAGGTGGGGGTACTTCATTAAGAATATCATCAGCCGGTTCATCATTGTTGGAAGCGGTTTGTTCAACTATTGTGGTGGAGTCAACTGGTTGTGCTTCTTCAACAGTAGTTGTTGTAGCGGGTGTATCAGGTATAAGAGTAGTATCAGGTTGAGCAGCGGAAACAGAGGATACACCTAGAGCACGTTCATCAATATCGTCACTGAACAGAGGAGCAAATAACCTTTCCATTTGTTGACAAGTGAGCTGGGGGCTTTGTTCAGCTGATGATGGGGTTTGAGGGAAGTTTAAACGGTTGTGACCGGGTTCTAAGCTGTTATACTCAGAAGCCATTTCCGTAAGTTCATCAAAATGAGCATGAATCGTTTCCATAACCTGTTTTGTACGATGATTCCAGATCCGGTAACCTTTAGAATTCTTACAATATCCAATGAAGACTCCAATGTCAGCTTTGGCTTTGAGCTTTCCAAAATCATCACGATCATTATTCGGATAGCAAAGGGATCCAAATACATGAAAGTGTTTGAGATTCGGTTTATGGTTGTCGAGAAGCTCAAACGGTGTTTTGTTGTGGCGTTTAGTAATCATAGAACGGTTTTGAGTATAGCATGAAGTAGATACAGCTTCAGCCCATAAGTAATCTGGAAGTTTAGCATTGATTAACATTGTTCTTGCAGCTTCCACTAACATTCGGTTTCGTCTTTCAACAACCCCGTTTTGTTCTGGTGTACGTGCAATAGATGTCTGATGCTGAATTCCCACTTTCTCATAAAATTCACGAAGGGTTTGGTTAACAAATTCAGTTCCTTTGTCTGTTTTGATTTATCTGACGGTGTTTCAGAGCTGAACCTGTATTTTTGTGAGAAAGGTGATGATCATCTGTGGAGCTTGGTCTTTGCTTCGAAGAAAGTAGACCCAAGTCCATCGTGAGTAGTCATCAACAATTACTAAGATGTGGCGTTTGCCATTGATCGTTTGCACGCGCATCGGGCCACACAAATCCATGTGAAGAAGATGAAGCACATGCTGAGAGCTGTGTTCCACCTTTGAAGGAAAATGAGCACGAGTGCTTTTCCCTTGTTCACAGGCTGAGCAAAGGTGATCTTTTGAATACCAGAATCGTGGGAGACCTTCAACTAGTTTGTGTCGAGCAAGGTTGGTGATGGTTTGAAAGTTTAGATGTGAGAGACGGCGGTGCCATAGCCAGGATTTTGTTGATGTTGCCTTTGAAAGTAAGCAGATGGGAGATGAAGCAACCATGTCTTGCATAGAGATATTGTAAAGACTAGAATTACGCGAGCCAGACATAAGGTCATTTCCTTGTAGATCACGAATGAAACAAGTTTTCTCCCGGAAAGCAACCTCCAAATCTCCATCACAAAACTGACCTACTGAAAACAGATTGTGACCGAGGCCTTCCACATAGTAAACCCTGCTAATTTCGATGATCCCATTGATATAGTCTCCGTAGCCCATGATAGCTGCGAAGTGATCATTCCCGAATCTGACAGTGCCAATGAACTTTGCAATAAAGTTTGATAACAGTTTAAGGTTGCCTGTCATGTGTCGGGAACATCCGCTATCAACAATCCAGAGAATGATTTGTATCACCTGCATAACACACAGACGACACAGATGGAATAGAAGTAGATGTGGAACCCGAAATGTTAGAGGGTTCCGGAGCAGTGATAGTAGACATACACACATCAATAACTTTAGGCATCCATTTAAATCCGAGTGTGTTATATATCCATTTCTGCCGTCTATAACTACTATTTGCTTTAGTCTTAGTGAATGCACTAGGTGGTACTACATTCTTAGGAGGTGAAACTGGAGCTACAGGGACAACAATGCTTGCCTTAGAATCTAAAGAAGGCGGTCTACCAAGCACAGACTTAGAATGATTAGTGGGCCTAGAGGTATTCCGATTCTTAGGATTCCGTAAACGAGAGATTATAGCTTTAGCAACACATTTGTCATGACAATCAGAATTCATACTTTTACGACAAATAACACAAGGTGCATCAGACTGAATATCAAAAGTACTTAAAGGTTTAGCATTCGTTACATCACTATTTCTATTACATTTTCCAGACGCAATGTCTATAGTGGAAGCAACGTGAGTCTTATTCATAGTCCTAGGGTGTTCTTCTACTTTAGCATTCCTTATTGATCTTTTCTTAGGTCGCAACTTCCTATTCTTCGATTGAGTGCTCCTAGGCTGTGAAGTGCGGACATTTGGAAAAGACGCAACTATTCCTGTTTCAGTAGAAGGAAGCACGTTAGCAACTTGTGATTTGGCAGTAGGGATTCTAGGTTCACGATTACTAACTGTTACTGGTGCTATTCTCTTAATCACGGTAGGCGGAAGTAGTTCATACTTTCCTAACATTTCTCTTAACTTAAAGATAGTGTGAATCAAATCTTGATTTTCAGAACGAATATTTCCAGCAAAATTCATGACTTCTCTAGTGTGTGTAAGATAGTGATCAAGTTCTTTTGATGCTTCATGACGAGTCTTGTTGAGTAAATCAAATATGACACCATATTCCTGTTTAACTTTTACAAGTTCTTGTTCATATTTTGAGATTTGACTTTTCAAAGACACGTTTTGATCATCCAGTTTCTCAAATTTAGGATCAGAAGATTTTGCATGCAACTGAGCGATTTTGTTTTGAAAAACAAGTTGTTGATTGTGAATATCCTTTTGACACCAATTAAGACGACGTTTTGCATTGGAAAGTTCGTTAAGCAATCGTTCATTTTCAGCATTTAAAGACTCGATCTGAAGCACATTATCATTGTTCTCAACAGTTACAATATTACCAACAGTATCAGCAAAGATATAATCAGATGCATGTGGCAAAGAATTGAATAACACAACATTATGGATATCAGCACAGATAACATCTTTCAAGAGTCGATCAACATCTTTTCTCAACATTTTCTTTTTACGTTTAGTATTAGAAATAGATGTTTCTGTTTTCTCGAAAACGACCTTCATCACTCCAAGTTCCTTATGAAAGTCCCGTTCCCAAGACAATGCACAATTTTTCAAATTCTTAACATTTGGTAAAAGATTTTTCTGAAAAATGTCTCTTTGTTCTCGTGCCAGAGGCGATTAAAAATGTTGAACTTTGATTTCAGAATGATATTCTATCTCATGTTGTAAAGTTTTGAGGTCAGCCATGAAAATGTCAAAATATCTGAGAATTTTGCGATTTTCAGGTTTTGAATTTACTTCACTGATGGAAAGTAAAGGACCATAAATTTGTGCATAATCTGGTTGGGGATTAACATTAGAAGACTCAGGTGTTTTTATGATAACCCTTGGTGTGTTAGAAGAATCCGTTGGTGTGACAAAAGTGACCGGTTTTGAATAATTAAAAGGTTTGTTGTAAACAACAGTTTTTAATTTTGATCGACTCTCGTCTTCTGCATCTAATTCCTCTTGACGATGATATTCAACAACACTCATAACAGAATTATCAATTTTATATTCTGCACTGGAAACTTCAGGATTTGGTTTGAATGCTTTGGTTGAAAGCTTAGGTTTGTAATCTGCAAGATTCAGTCCATATCCATTTGGATTGGGTTTTAAAGTAAACTTTTCAATAGCAGTTACTGACTCACCATGTTTGTAAACAACAGTTTTAAACTCTTTAAGTTTGCGTTGCAAGCCGATAATTTCTTCAAGATGATCATCTATTCGTTTCGTGGAATGCTTTTTGTATGCAGTGAACTGTTTTTGGCAAGTTAACAGCTCAGCCTTAGCTTTTTGATTTTCCAAGGTGAGAGCGTTAATTTGCTTTTTATGTTCATGTTTCAGTTGTTCTATTTCAGACAATAAAGCATTCTTCGAAGCGGCTAGATCACGCATCTGTCTCTCTAAATATTTTTCGTTTTGATGAGATTTAGTAAAGGCTGCTTCAAAATCTTTTTCATGTTTTTCTTGAGTTTTGAAAAAGTTGAGTTGCTTTTGTAAACATTCAAAATCCTTGGTTAACAGTGCATTTTTACTTTTTAAGGTCTGATTTAATGCACAACATTCTTCAATTTGGGATTGTTGGTCTTTAAGTAAAAGAGCAATATCTGGATGAGGTAAAAGTTCGGTTTGTTCAACGGAAGTCACCACATGATCATTATTTAGATCCTCAAATATAACCACGGAGTCAATTTGATTATCAATGGAAACCATAAGGTCATCTTGATCGTCAAATGTAACTACAAGGTTTATTTGAAAATCGTCGGAATGAGATGTAAATGACTCATTTTGAACATTCTGAGCCTTGCCGGATTCAGATGTTGGCGGAGATATTAGATCAGTGATAAATATGGTTTGTTCGGGTACCTGAGACAAGCCATCAGTGTCATATACTGGGCCTGTGTCACTCATGTGTAACTCATGCATATTAGCCATCAACATAACAGCTACATTGGCCTGCAAGTCCTCCATATCATCATCTGAGTCTGCATCTGCCATAAAACTCTGTTCTTTGTTTGTGAGAGTTCCACCAGCTTCATCCTTAAGAGCCAAAAGAAGAGCCTCTTTGAAATAAGCACTGCCCTTAGTCCTCGGCTTTGGGCATGCATTAGCCAGGTGTCCCTTCTTATTGCAGTTGTAGCATCGAAGACCATTCAACCCATTCTGAGCATTTCCCTGTTCCACCACTTGAGCTATGTTGTTATTCCTACCCATAGCATTAAACCCTTGACCACCGCCCATCTGACGACCATAACCACGATTCTGAACTTCAACTCGTCCATTGTTCACAACAGCCTGATTGCGTGTATTAGATGAGGAACGAGTACGATTGTTGGATTTGTTGGTATAACGGCTAAAAGCATTAGCAATCATAACAAATCCTTGTTGCAATGCTTCGAACTGATCGGATTCCTCATTAGTTTGACTATGAAGTGCTTGATCATTGTTGTTGTTGTAAGGAACCAATTGATTTTGTTGAGGTTGCTGTGATTGATCATTTGGTGTGACTGAGGCTGTTGGTTGAGTTGCTTGTTGAGGAGGATAACTGTTTTGAGCATACAAGGCAAGTTGTTGATTTTCCGGATTAGTCGTTGAAGCAATTTGAGCACAGAGAATCCTTTCCCTATCAACTTCCTTTTCATGAGGCTTCAAGTAATTGTACAACAATCCATATGTAGAATGATGCATGTTCTTCGCTTGACGGGGAAAAATGACATACTTCTCCCATTCAGGACCAAGACTACTCAGGAACTTAGTATTAACTGAAATTCTTGGCATGATGATGTTGTGTTTATCCAAATCATTGATGATGTCTGAGAATCGATGATGATAAGACTCTAGTGTCTCTCCAGGTTCAATCATGAAGTATTCATAAACCAAGTAAATTTTGGATTCCATATCCTCCTGATTGAGTGCAGATCCTTCCATAAGTAGATGAATGTGTTCCCACATTTTCTTTTCAGTCTTTTGAGCATCTACACTTCGAAGAATTGGGTTTGGTAATCCTAAAAGGATATATTGCATTGCAAGCTCATCAGCTTCATAGTGTAGAAGTTCTTCTGGATTCAAGTCTGCAACAGTAGCAATGTTTGATTGTTCATCTCTTGGTGGATTAGCATTAGGATCTCCGGGTACAATGACATTAGGCATCTCAAATGGACCTTCCAAGATTTAAGAACTTTCCATGTGGCTTCTTCAGATCACAAAACCTAAAGAACCTTATCACCCATTGATCGTAGTTTCCTGGAGTGAGCATTGGAGGTCTATCAAGTGATCCAGCCTCATGAATTGATTGTTGGCTGCTTAAAGCTTCACACATCTTTGCAAACCAAGTGGGTTCCTTCATAGTGTTCCTTGATGGATGTTGATTGAATTCATTTGTGTAGGGTTGAACTTGAAGACTTGGCGGTGTTTGAACCATTTGTGGTGGAGGAATTGCTCCAAGTTGTGGAGTATGTTGTTGATTAAATTGTTGTTGATAAATTGCTTGTTGTTGATTCCATTGTTGATGTTGTGGACTTAGTTGTTGTTGTCGTTGAGAATAAGTTTAAGGGAAATAGTTAGAGTATGGTGGTTGTGACATGTTGAAAAACTTGTGTTATAAAATGGATCTTTGTAGTCGAATGAACCTTAGTTGATGTAGTGTCCTTAGGCGTAGAAATCACAATAATCCAAGTAGCACTTATGCGTAAAAACACCAAAGTTACGCGTAACAATCAAGAGTTACGCGTAGATTTAGCTTACGCGTAAGTAGGGAAAAGACTCTAAAGTTAGGCGTAGACACAAAGTTAGGCATAGAAAGTTAGGCGTAGGATTACCTTATGCGTAAGACTAGGCTTAGGCGTAAGATGAATCTTATGCGTAGGATTTCTACGCGTAAGCTTTATGCTTATGCGTAAGTTTAGGGTTTTGCCCAAATGATCTTTTACACTATCACAGTGCAAAAGATATCCAAAGTCGACGTATTTTCAGGCTTATCCAAGCAAGAAAACACGGAGTAAACCACGAAAACGAAGATCAATCCAAGGAATAACTTACGCGTAATATTAGGGTTTTGATACGCGTAAGATTACTCGTAAAAATGATTTTGCCCAATGATGTTTCTAAACCAGTTTTTGTATGATGAAATAGCTTCAATAACACCAAAATGACACAAAAGTGTGAAACTTGATGATCCAAAGCTCTCAAAACGGTTACGCGTAGGTTTACACCCTCGTTCAAAAACAAGCTTAAAAACTTAGATCCACGCGTAAAGTTTGAAACTTTTTGTCAAAAACAAGTATTTTAACACCTTAAAACGTTGAAAGTACAAGAATCTTTGATTAAAAAGTGTAAAAAACGAGTTTTTAAGCAAGCCAAAGTTATGACCACGTTTACGCGTAAGAACGAAAAACAAAAACTTCAAAAACAAAAGTGTTCACCCAACTATTTGGCGATTGATACCATTGTTAGGTCACTAGATTTACAACACAAGCTTAATAGAAAGAAATAGAGATGAGATGAGATCGGTTGAACAATAAACAAACCCACACACACGTTATACTAAGGACGGTTATGCATAGAGTGTAAAGAGAGTGAATAAAATGAACAACCAACCCTCAAGTGAGGGTTATACAAGACTATTTATAGGCAAGGAGCTAGGGCAACACTCCCACTCCTTCCCTTTTCCTTATTTTACATGGGCCTAAGCTTATGGGCCTTCTACATAAGCTAGACCTTAAACAAACATAAAGGCCATAATAAGCTACCTATTACATATAAGTAACTAACACTTGAATTAAGGTTTAGGAGTGATTCCAACACAAATGAAGCACCAAAACCATTTAGAAACCAAAACCACACGTGACTATGCTAAAAATGATCAAAATTTGCTTAGCTTCGGTTTCAATCAACTAAAATACAAGTTGCTAATACTCTTTTCAAAATAATAGAGCTATTTTAAAAGTTGTGATTTGGTACCGTACGTTTCTTCTACACACATCATCATCCAAAGGTTCATATCTTTTTGCAACCACAAGTTATATATTTATATTTTGCATTGTAGTTATATGGATTTTTGAACTTATGGCAGAGTTGCAAATTGTAAGATCACTTCATAATACTACATATGTATTAGGAAAGTGCGACACCGGATAATATATTTATGCTAGATGTCATAAAAGAGTCACAATTAAGGTTTTTTAACTGAGGATTACATGAGTTTATCAACAAAGTTTTTCTCGACGAAAGAGTCATTACTCACATTCAAGCAAGGATGATGCATGTCCTTGATCGAAGATCCTCATATGCAAAAGTGTTCCTTCTGTTTTTGTTGGACTCTTTTGTGGCCAAAATTTTGGGAAAAAGATAATTTAGCTTGGGAGGATTAAGCTAGCTAGTATATAAAACGTAAAACAACATCCTTACCAAAATCGACTCCCATCTTTTTTGTTTTATGTTTACCAATATATATGATGAAGTGCAGGTGTTTCAAGCTTTTTAATTAAGGTCTAACATGATTTGTTAATTTATTACAAGAGCTTTTATCCCATATTGTTAAAAAGTAAAATAGTGAACACTTTATATCCTTCGAGTGTAAAGAGCATAGTAGGTTTAATGTAAAGGAGTGATACACAAAACTTGTTTGTTGTGATCATTCTCGTTTCCCCCTTTTTATATCTATACTACTATATAAAGTGTTTAGGACATTATAAATAAAGAAGTCTTAAAAAATCTAAGACTAAAAACATTTATAATAAAAGTAACCTGCTAAACTTGTGACCAAAAGTACAATTAATATAGCACTTGGTACAAAACAATAATGCATAAATTATCTAACTTGTAACATTCGTGTATATTAATGTCGGAATTAATGAAATCATTAAAATACTCTTACTCAAAAGTACAATTAATATAACACTTGGTATAAAACAGTAATACATAAATCATTTAATTTTTTTTCTCAATAAAACACTCAATAATGAAATTTACAAATCATTAATAATATAATTAAAATAACCCATCACTCAAAAGTACAATTAATATATCAAATATTACAAAATAATAATGCATAAATCATTTTCTCATTTAAATCTTTCAAACACCACTAAATGAACATTACAATTCATTAATGATATTATTAAAATATTCTTCACTCAAATGTACACTTAATATATCATATGGTATAAAAAAAGAACACATAAATCATCTTATCTTATATTTCTTCTTTAAAACACCCACTAAATAAAATTTATAAATCATTAAGCAGATTATAAAAACCAATCTTTTATGCAGTCCGAGTGTCTGACACCACCTTTTTCAACCACGCAACGGACCACCATTTACCACCACAACTTAGCAATATAGACACCACTAGATGGTGCTAAAACTGCTATTTTAAAACACCTTGTATGTTTAAACGATATATAATATTACATGTCCTAAACGAATAGCAATATCGTTGACAATCGTTTTCGTATCGTCGTTGCATCGTGATGCAAGTCTGCCATTTTTTAAAGCAACACTGTGCGGTAAAGTTGTTCCATTAAGTTATCGTCATGTGTTAAGTTAGCATCATGAAAAACACATTATCGCGTAGGCACCTTGCTATAAAAGCTTTTTATTATGTTACTAAATGCGTAAGTAAGAAAACAAACTAATTTCAAATTAATAACCTCTGTTGGACATTCTTTTTTTTTTCTTTCTTTAAAACTAATGCATCGGAAAAACCTTGCTATCGCCAAAAAATATAATCACACGGGTACCCGCCGCCGCAACGCACGGGTACCCGCCGCCGCAACGCGCGGATACCCGGCTAGTGTGTCTATATATATATATATATATATATATATATATATATATATATATATATATATATATATATATATATCTATATTATATATAACAGGAGGCATTTGGCATTAATGCCACCTCAATGCCACATAATCATTTTCATGCCACCTAAGCATTATATGTCCACCTAAGCAATTAATTGTTAATTTTCGTTTTTTTTTTTTTTTTTTTTTTTTTTTTTTTTTTTTTTTTTTTTTTTTAATTTTCGGATTTTTTTTAAGCATTTTTGAAAATTGTTTATAAAAAAAGTCCCTTGCAAGGTTTGAACCTTGGTTGTTTTGATAAATAACTTGTGTGTTTACCACTTAGGCAACAAGTTATTTTGATAATTATGTTCCATACTATAATATATAAATGGCTATAATTTTATTAGAATCATATAGTAAATAAAATTCGTTGAAATTTGTATTGTTTTAGGAATGTATTTATCTACAAAACATAATTATAAAAATCCCTACAACAAATTATACGGTTCATTATATTTTTTCTCATAAACCCTAATATCCTTTTTCCCTCACAATCTCATCTAATGATCCTTTTTGTGTTTTCTTCATCACAGGTTTGTAAGAAAACGTGTATTATGTTACTTGTGTGCATATGTCATCTTCAAAATATTTGAATCCTGGTATGTATAAATACACGTTCCATAAATTAACATGTGTTTTACACTGTCTTTTGTATACATAAGTGTATTACAAAAGTTTCGAGGTTGCAGGCAAGAACGTCAACTGTGATGCTCCTTAGCAGTGATCTATATCATGATTGCATATTGATATGGAATTATGATGTTTTTTGTGTTAGGTACCAACATCGAAGCTTCCCGGATGATGGAAGCTGCTGCAAATATAGAAGCCATTGAAAATATAGCATTATGCTGCAAAAATTTATTATATCGAAAGAAAGCGGGTAAAATTTAAATAAATCAATGTTTTATTTATTTTGTTTAATGTAGTCCCAGATTCTCTTAAATCTGTTTCATCGACTATGAGTTTGTTGCAATGCAAATAGGATCCGGGAGGTAAGGACGAGCAGGAGGAACTGAATCAAATATTCTTGGTGAACCAACTTGGAACACTGGAGGTAAGACCGATATCGCAGAAAAAGTGACCATTGTATTTTCTGCTTTCAAATTATTTTTAGATTATTTGTCATCCAGGTTGTTTGAAAAAAATATTAAATGCATGTTGTTTTGGAGCTCAACAAACAGGTTGACAGTGAAAAGTGATGTGTATAGCTTTGGTGTAGTACTCATGGAGTTGATTACAAGCCGTCGGGCAATATCAGAAAACATAAACATAATTTACTGGGTCAAGTCTACTGTTGCAAAAGGACACGTTGAACATATTATTGATCCTAAGTTGCAAAGGAGGTTTAACACAGATACAGCCTGGAAGGTAGTAGAGCTGGCTATTGCCTGTGTTTCCTATGAATCGGTCAAAAGGCCAACCATGAACGATGTAGTGATGGAGCTCAAGAACTGTTTGCAAGCTCAGCAGACTCATCGTTGCATCACATTTACAGGATAGATCAACCCGTCATTCCTTTTCAAGTTTATTAGTTTAGGAAGTTTTTAGTGTTATAGTATGTACCGCGATAGTTAAGAAACAAAACTGCCGTAATCATATTGGTTCTGATGTGCAGAGCGTTCTGGATGGATATAATGGAACAGTCATGGCATATGGACAGACTGATACTGGCAAAACTTACACACTTGGACGACTCAGGGATGAGGACACTTCTGCTCGTGGAATAATGGTTCGTGCAATGGAGGATTGTTAGGAATTAGAAATTCCAGGTATTAAAGAGTCGGTCACCTCAAGTATATGTAATCGTTAGAAAGCTCGTAGTCGTAGTTCTTTTAAGTCAAGTAGTATTTAGTTAAGTAACACCGTGGAGGACGGACGGGTCTTTACCCACTGTATGCCTGATCCACAGCCCGTTGTGTGGCGTTTTATTGTAAGACTATAAATACTCTCTACCTTCCAAGGTAGAGAGTTGGAGCTCATAATAAGAATTTTCTTTCTCTCACTAAAGTTCCCTAAACCTCTAACTTTCTCTCTCTAGAATTCCACTTATACGCCACCTTGTTGTTATGGTTTGATGTATATGTGAAAACTAATATCCTACAATTGGTATCAAGAGCCATGGTTAGATCATATCTTGCACATCTTTGGATTTCTAGTGGTTTTTAGGTGGTTTTTGAGTTTGAATAAGTTTAGTGGTTTGTGCATCATTTGGTTGATTTCTTGTGTTAAAGCTTGGATTTTGTTAGTACTTTTATGTTTAGAATCATCACAAGTATTTAGGTTTTCATTTGGTAAGCTTGAATCATCTTGGTTGGGTTGTTTTTGGATTGAAAAGTGATGTTTATGTTGTTTTTCATGCTAGCGACTTGACCTACGGAGTCGTTTCTTAGTAGCGACTTGCTTTGCAATTTTGTAGCGAGTTACAGTTTTAGAGCTAGCGACTTAGGTCTAGCGACTAACAGTACAAGTAGTGGACTCTCAACTACGGGTAGCGACTTGGTGTTAGCGACTTGGTCTGTAACGAGTTGCTCTTTAGCGACTTGAATCTTTAGCGACTTCTCTAGCGAATTGCTGCCAAAATTTTGCTAGCGACTTGAGGCTTAGCGAGTTACTACTTAGCGACTTGCATTTGTTTAGCGACTTGGGACTCTAGCGACTTGGTGGTATAGCGAATTAGGTGTTAGCGACTTGGTGCATTATCTTCTAGCGACTTGGGTGATTGTGTTACGGTTTTCTCTTGATTTAGTAAAATCCCGTGAAAGAATCTATTTCCCGGTTTAATCATAGAGTTATAAAATCCCGTATAAACTGTTAACATGTCTACAAACGTTCCTACTATCATATCCACTGTTGCCGAGGATGTTCAAGCAGCTGGTTCAGATACTCGTCCACCCATGCTTGACAGAACTGACTATGATTCTTGGGCTCAACGAATCAGATTGTACTGTCTTGGAAAGGATAATGGTGTCAACATTCTCAAATCCATTGATGAAGGACCGTATCGAGTTGAGACGACTAGAGATGTACTTGATACTGCTGAAGATGGAACTCTGATTTACGGAATGGACAGACCAAAGATGTATGATGAGCTTGATGATAAGGAGAAAAAGAGATTCGATGCTGATATCAGGGCTTCTAACATTGTTCTTCAAGGTCTTCCTAAAGACATCTACAAGCTGATCAATCACAATATCGATGCAAAGGCAGTATGGGATAACGTCAAGATGCTTCTCTCAGGTTCTGAATTAACTATGGAAGACAGAGAATCACAACTCTATGACGAAGTTGAACACTTCATGATGAAACCAGATGAGAGTGTCTATGAGTACTATGTGAGATTTCATAAGCTGGTGAATGATATGAGGAACATCAGAATGACTATGCCTAACATTCAGCTGAACTCAAAATTTGTGAACAACATGAATCCCGAATGGCACAAGTTTGTTACTTCTGTGAAGCTCACTAAAGGATTGAAGAATACGAATTATGAGCAACTCTATGCCTTCCTTCTTCAGAATGAGAGACATGCCATGTTTGAAAAGATGATTCTTAATCAGTTCAAAACCAACCAGGGAGAGACTATATCTTTTAGAAAATGGTACTTTGTGTTATGGTTTGATGTGTATGTGAAAAGTTATATCTTACATGATTAATGATGTTACCCACGTGTGCATCAGCATCAGCTTGTTTGAACATAGGATCAGGAATGAGTTTGTGATTACCATTACCCATGGGTATGACTTGTGAGGCTTTGGTTGTGATTCCGATGTTTGAGTAGAAGGCAGTTGAGTCATTAGATGAGCTAGTCTCTCCCTGGTTGGTTTTGAACTGATTAAGAATCATCTTTTCAAACATGGCATGTCTCTCATTCTGAAGAAGGAAGGCATAGAGTTGCTCATAATTCGTATTCTTCAATCCTTTAGTGAGCTTCACAGAAGTAACAAACTTGTGCCATTCGGGATTCATGTTGTTCACAAATTTTGAGTTCAGCTGAATGTTAGGCATAGTCATTCTGATGTTCCTCATATCATTCACCAGCTTATGAAATCTCACATAGTACTCATAGACACTCTCATCTGGTTTCATCTTGAAGTGTTCAAATTCGTCATAGAGTTGTGATTCTCTGTCTTCCATAGTTAATTCAGAACCTGAGAGAAGCATCTTGACGTTATCCCATACTGCCTTTGCATCGGTATTGTGATTGATCAGCTTGTAGATGTCAACACAAAGTACCATTTTCTAAAAGATATCAACATCACTTCCCACATCAAGTCAAGTAGATAGAGTATTTCCGGGAAGGATGAGGTTTCCATAAATTTTCTCCCCCTCAATATGTGCCTCGAGGTTTGAAAAGAGTTTTGCACATACTAGAGGGAACCTGCACATTGGGATGAATGATCACGTTTCAAATCAAAGGTTTAAGATAGATGCTCCCCCTCAAC
>BPTQ01000005.1:28710514-28720843 GCA_019973895.1 Chrysanthemum seticuspe
ATTGAGAGAGTGGATTCCTGAAACCCGTATAACACTAGTTCGTAAGATCCTAAAGAACTCTAGCAAACCGTATATTCGTACGTACAGGTTAACGTAATAGTACTCCAAAGAGATTGAATAGGAAAAGTTGTTAGAGTGCGTCTGTAAGATCCGTTAGGAATTCCCTACTCTTCATACAAACTTGTCGTTCAAACAACAAGGACTCTACTCCTCCCTGTATAAAGTGTCTGTTTCGTATAAATAATGTTCTCACTTGGAAACTATGTGGTAAGAGGGGTAACCAGTAACCGTAAAAGGGAAAATGGACTGAGAAGTCTAAGAGTTAAAGGAAAACGTTACTTCGATAAACAAGCAATAAAAACAATGCTCACTGGAAATAACTAAGTTTATTGAGTAACTTTACTGCAAATTGGAAAAGTAAAAGAAGATCTTTTGAAAGCAAAAGGAAAACACTAAAATATCAACATCTTAAAGAAAATGTCAAAACTTCAAATATCAAGACATCCTCAGATGCTCCAGAGTTTGATGCAGTTTTTCAAATTAACAAACGTGATGAACAGATTCAAGCTCATTGCAACACGATCAGAAAGTTGAAAGCCCAAATCTCTCAATTAAAGGGTCAAACGAACAATATGACAGGCTCCCAAATACCTCCTGCTTTAGATTCTCAGAATTCTCAAACGTTTCATCTTCAAAACCTAGTAAATGCATTACAAAAGGAAAACGAAAGTTTTCTAGAAGAAAATGAAAAGGTTAAACGTCATTTCAATGAGTTATTTGAATCAATAAAGGTCACTCGTAACAAAAATAACGAACAAATAGCTTCATTGCAAAAGGAAATTGAGAATCTGAAGAGTCAGGTAAAAGGGAAAATGCCAATGACCAATGGGGAGAATGGTGTATCAAAGGTTCACTCTTGTAATAAATATGCTTTGTCTGTGAAATATGTCCCTCCTCATCTCAGGAACAACAAACTTGCTGTTCAAACATACTTCTCATCCCTTAAGGATTGCCTAGAATGTCTGCGTGAGATTGTTGAAAAGGATAAGTTAGAGAAACCTCATGATAATGCAATTGGACATGCATGCTTATATGCCAAACGATCTCAAGAAATCCTAGAATGCTTGATCACAATATGCCCAAAGTCCTTAGGTGAGAGAGTTAATCCTTGGATTCCATGTTCGATGCCTAATGCCAAGTATGATATTCATTCGATGCCCAATGTCTTGAATGTGATCCTTAGTGTGCCTTTAAGTAGTTCAGATTCCAGATCTGTCAATGCTATGAAAGAGAACTCAAGTGTGCCTTCTAGGAGTACAAATCCCAGCACTTCTAGTTTTAAGAAAGTGAACCTTAGTGTGCCTGCATGTAGTTCAGATCCCAGCACATCTAAACAGGTGATGCAAAGAATAGTAAAACCAACTAATGTTCTCATTCCCTCTACAGGAGTAATCAGTGACATTAAAGGGAGCAGGTCAAAGTCTCAAGACAATACAAGGAATGATAGGACCTCGCAAGCTAAGAATGTGCACTGGAAAAGAGTAGAAGAACAATCTAGGAACTTTAAGCTTGAATCGAATAAAATGAATCGTGTTGATTCTAGTATTAGCCATAGGCGTACTGTAATTAATTCGAATTCTGATACTATTTGCAAACCTTGTTTTAATGTCTGCTTGAATTCTGTTTCTAATCATGAATGTGGTGTTAATGTTTTGACTAATGATGTTAATTGTCCAGTTAATGTTGTTAATGCTAAAAAGGCAAAAAGGCAAAAACGAAAGAAAGTTAGAAAACAGTGGAAACCCACAGGAAGAACATTTAGTAAGATAGGCTATTATTGGATACCTGTTGGTCATAAGAATAATCAGACAATGCCCACTAGAAAATGGATGCCTACTGGTAGAACTATTCCCTTAAGAAGTGAGCACACTGTGAACAGGGCTAATACAGTCACTAGTACTACATCTATTCACAATGATTCCAGTGCCTTAATTTCTGATATGATTGCTTCTTTTTCTGATGTGGGTGTTCCAACCATTGTTACTAACCAAATGGAACCCATTCTTGCATGGGGATCCCCATTATCCAGTTATCCATTCTTGTCTGTGTTCAACTGCAGATCGTTCAAATCGTTCTGTGGTACCTGGACTCAGGCTGTTCCAAGCATATGACTGGCGACCGGTCACGGTTCATGAACTTCGTGAGCAAATTCATCGGGACAGTTAGATTCGGGAATGATCATTTCGGTGCTATTATGGGTTATGGAGACTATGTTGTTGGCAAAAGTGTTATCTCCAGGGTTTACTATGTAGAAGGTCTTAGTCACAACTTGTTCTCTGTTGGTCAATTCTGCGATTCTGATCTAGAAGTAGCCTTCAGAAAACATACCTGCTTCGTTAGAGAACTTGATGGTAAGGAACTAATAAGAGGTTCACGTGGTTCAAATTTATACACCATCTCTATCGAAGATATGATGAAGTCTTCTCCAATTTGCTTACTGTCAAAGGCCTCTAAAACAAAGTCATGGTTATGGCATCGTCGTCTCAATCACTTGAACTTCGGTACCATCAATGATCTCTCCAGAAAGGACTTAGTTGTAGGTTTACCTAGACTCAAGTATGAAAAGGATCATCTTTGTTCAGCATGTCAATTGGGAAAAAGCAAGAAGTATGCCCATAAACCCAAACCTACTAACTCTGTCACAG
This sequence comes from Chrysanthemum seticuspe, assembly GCA_019973895.1. Taxonomy (NCBI): domain Eukaryota; kingdom Viridiplantae; phylum Streptophyta; class Magnoliopsida; order Asterales; family Asteraceae; genus Chrysanthemum; species Chrysanthemum seticuspe. Next base: position 28,713,220 of record BPTQ01000005.1, read on the forward strand.
AAGTTCTTCATATGATTCATATGGATTTATGTGGACCAATGAGGGTGCATAATATATTTGGGAAGAAATATGTGTTAGTTGTGGTTGATGATTACTCTAGATTCACCTGGGTCAAGTTCTTAAGGACAAAGGATGAAACTCCTGATATCATCATCAAACTCATCAAACAGCTGCAGGTTCGGCTTAACAAAATAGTCAGAATAATAAGAACAGACAATGGAACTGAGTTTGTCAGCAAACAACTTAGCGAATTTTATGAAAGCATTGGAATCAGCCATCAAAGAAGTGTTCCACGAACTCCCCAACAGAACGGTGTAGTTGAAAGACGAAATCGAACTCTTGTAGAAGCCGCTAGAACAATGCTGATTTACTCAAAGGTTCCAATGTTTCTCTGGGATGAAGCTATTGCCACTGCATGCTACACACAAAATCGTTCCCTGATTCACACTGTTCATGGAAAAACTCCATATGAACTTGTCCACAACAGAAAACCTAATCTCTCTTTCCTTCGTGTGTTTGGTGCATTGTGTTATCCAACTAATGAGGGACAAGACTTAGGCAAACTTAGAGCTAAAGCAGACATTGGAGTATTTGTAGGGTATGCTCCAAACAAAAAGGGGTACCGAATCTACAACAAAAGAACCCGAAATATCATGGAAACAATTCACGTTACATTTGATGAGCTGACCGGTCAAATGGCTCCTGGACAATCCAGTTCAGGACCCGCACTTCAAAACAGTCCCATTGGTTCATCTCTTGTTCCAAACTCCTCTCATGAAACTCCATATGTACCTCCATCTGAAGATGATTTAAAGAAATTGTTTGATCCTATGTTTGATGAACTTTATGATCCAAGTACTAATGAGGTATCGATCCCTACAACAGAGGCTGCTCATATTCTTGTGAATGAAGTAAATCCCTCAGTCTCAATATCTTTAAGTCAAGACGCGCCTACTGCTGATCCTTCAGTCTCATCAACAAATCATCATTCTTCAAATGTACATCATGGAACTATTTCTGGCATCAATGATGAAGTTAATCCCTTTGGTACTCCTGAAGATGCTCCATTTGAAAACATATTTGCTCCTGAATCATCATCAGAACCATCTTCTTCAGGAGACATCGACTCTGCTACTTCAGTCCCTCAACAACTGCCACATGAACACCTTAGAAAATGGACTCACGATCATCCACTAGACAACATCATTGGAAATCCCTCTCGTCCTGTATCAACACGGAAACAACTTGCAACCGATGCCTTATGGTGCTTCTTCAACTCCGTACTATCTAAGATCGAACCAAAAGATGTTAAAACCGCCATGAATGAAGATAGCTGGTTCAATGCCATGCAAGATGAAATTCATGAGTTTGATCGACTTGATGTATGGGAGTTAGTACCTGCTCCAGACTGTGCTATGATTATTGCTCTTAAATGGATCTTCAAAGTGAAACTTGATGAGTATGGTGATGTGTTGAAGAACAAGGCTCGATTAGTTGCTAAAGGATACCGTCAAGAGGAGGGTATTGACTTTGAAGAATATTTTTCTCCTGTTGCTCGAATCGAGGCAATCAGAATCTTTTTGGCTAATGCTGCTAGTAAGAACATGATAGTCTATCAGATGGATGTAAAGACTGCATTTCTGAACGGAGATCTTAAAGAAGTCGTCTACGTCAGCCAACCTGAAGGATTTGTGAATCAAGAGCATCCTACTCACGTTTATCGTTTGAAGAAGGCCCTTTACAGTTTAAATCAAGCTCCAAGGGCATGGTATGATACACTGTCAAAGTTTCTTCTATCAACCGGATTTAGCAAAGGAGCAGTTGATCCAACATTGTTCACCAGGAAGTCAGGCAAACATTTAATTCATGTTCAAATTTATGTTGATGATATTATTTTTGCCTCGACTGACCCAATGGAATGTGATCGTTTTTCAAATGAAATGAGTTCAAAATTTCAAATGTCAATGATGGGACAAATGTCATTTTTCTTGGGATTACAAATTTCGCAAAGTCCCGGAGGCATTTTCATAAATCAATCTAAATATGCAACTGAGATCTTAAAGAAATTTGGATTTGATTCAAGTGACCCTGTTGACACTCCCATGATTGATCGAACCAAACTAGATGAGGACCACTCAGGGATCATGATTGACCAAACAAAATATCGTAGTATGATTGGATCCCTGATGTACCTCACAGTTAGTAGACCAGACATCTTGTTCGCTGTTTGTATGTGTGCTAGATACCAGGCTAAGCCTACTAAAAAGCACCTTGAAGCAGTTAAACGGGTCTTTCGGTATCTCCAAGGAACCATCAATATGGGTCTTTGGTACCCGAAGGACACCGGCATGTCACTAACAGCCTATGCAGAAGCTGATCATGCAGGGTGTCAAGATACTCGTCGAAGTACATCTGGAGGTGCTCAGTTTTTGGGTGATAAGCTTGTGAGCTGGTCCTCAAAGAAGCAAATAAGTACTTCTATTTCCTCTACAGAGGCTGAATACATAGCCATGTCATCTTGTTGTGCTCAAATCTTATGGATGAGATCTCAATTATCTGACTATGGCTTTGAATTCAACAAAATCCCTCTGTACTGTGATAATAAAAGTGCTATTGCTCTCTCATGCAACAACGTTCAACACTCAAGAGCAAAGCATATCGACATTCGAAATCATTTCATCAGGGAACAAGTGGAAAAAGGTGTGGTGGAACTCTATTTTGTGAGGTCTGAATATCAGTTAGCAGACATCTTCACCAAAGCTCTTCCAAGAGAACGTTTTGAGTTTATTCTTCCACGTCTTGGCTTGAAAAGACTTCAACCAGAAACACTCAAACGTCTTCAGGAGGAAGACGAGGAGTAAAGGTCTATCTTCATCTATCTCTTGTATATATCTATTCGAAAATCAAAATACAAAATTATAAAACCATCAAAAAATCAAATAGAAAAATATAAAACCTTCAAAATCCATAAAAACTTGAAAAATCTTGAAAAATTCTAAAAAATATTGTCCTTTTGTCATGTTTCTCTCGATTCGATAATATCTACGGTCTTGATGTTGTCATTCAAAGAATGACACGGGACTTTAGATGTTGTTCGAATTTTTTTTATAAAAAAAAAAAAAAAAAAAAAAAAAAAAAAAAAAAAAAAAAATTGGGAGAAAGAGAAAAATGGTTTATTGTCATTTCAGGCAGTAACCCGCTTTTCAAAGAAAGAACAGAGCCATGCTTTACCATGTTTTCAAATTCCATGCTCTGATTCTATAAACATTTATCTGCTGAAAACTAACTGCTTTGAAAAATAACTCGGTCTCTATTTTTGATAATCATCAGGACTTATTTGTCAAAATCTCTATCTCTCAATCAACAACCTATGTCATTGATTGAGGGGGAGAATGATTTCAATTAAATTAAAAAGTTATTTGGCATTAAATTGTTTTCAAAAGATTTACATGCATGTTTTATCAATGGAGTTTAAAGTCTTAAAATCCGATCCTTATCAGTTAAAACGCTTTCATAATCAACTCACAATTATCCTTAAAAGCTTTCAAAATCAATTTAAATCTATAAGAGATCACAAATCTCAAATGATTTGATAATTGTGATCGGGGGAGAATGTGTGATTTAAATTGGATTTAAACTGATAATTCGGTAAATGGTTTTATAAGGATGTACATGCTGTCCTTCCCACATGTGACAAACGATTTCAAATTTTCAATGCACATGTTGAGGGGGAGCATCCATCTTAAACCTATGATTTGAAACGTGATCACTTATCTCATGTGCAGGTTCCCTCTAGTATGTGCAAAACTCTTTTCAAACCTCGAGGCACATATTGAGGGGGAGCAAATTTATGGAAACCTCATCCTTCCCGGAAATGCTTTATCTACTTGATTTGATCAAGGAAGTAATGGTGATATCTTTTAGAAAATGGTAATCAAAGAAGTAATTTCTTCCTCTTGCCTCCGTGTGCAAAACGATTTCAAATATTTGATGCACATGTTGAGGGGGAGCACTTATTCTAAAAATATCAAAAACAATTCAGGTACAAAATGTTTTGATAATATATCATAAGTATCTGGATTAAGTTTCAAATGGTTTTTCAATTGGTTCCAATGGCAGATGAACAATACCAAATAGACCGACCAACTTTACTTTATGTACGGTGATATAAGGATGATAAGGTTAGGTATTGGTTCCCATGATCCGCCAGAACCGGAGGGATCTACCCAGGGACAATCCACTAGTTAGTATAGAAGTCCTTAGGTATGATGATAAAAGGAGAAAAGTGAGATATGGGAAGAGTGCGGACTGAGACAGAGCAAGTACTGGAACAAACCCAACAAGGTTCTTGCTATGAAGTCTCGGTAAGCACTGAAGGGTTTGAAGAATTAAAAAGAATTGAATGAGAAAAGGGTGAAAACAAATAGCCCTTCATATACTCAACCTTAGGGCAGAAACCGGGTTCAATTCATATGCTACTGATGGTAACATCGGTATTGAAGACAAGACGTCATGGACCCAGTGATGCACTGCACTTCAACTTTCCAAACCACTCAAGTTCCTCTTAAAAGGGCTTGTTTCATTCTCACGGGGAACCGACATTATCTATCGACTTTCTCTTAGAGATTGTTGATATTGAAGAAGGAGACCCTCTCCCTAGTCTCCGGCACAGGATCCAAATATGCACAAAATTGAGTCTAGAGCCACGAGATCATCAATAAATCTCATTAGGGCACTTTCAATGAAGACTATATGTTTCACACAATGTGAAAAGAGAGATTATATCTTGAGTCCTACGCATTATCCTTGTGGTATTGCCAGAACATCTGAGTGATGAGTAAACATATTCACAATGAAGATGGAAAACCTTCTGGAGCCAACATCAAACAAGCTCCTGGTAGGTGGCAGGTGAGATCTATCATATAGATCAACCATGTGACAACTGAACAGAAACAATGGGGCGATTCAATCTCTTGAATCAATCCTGGTTCAGGTTATGGATTGACGGATACCTTTGAAAAACCGGTCTTTGTGCTTTAAAACTCTTTTCTATAGCACATCGACCGTGTACTAATTTTTCAAATCAAAAGGTGTTTTTATGATTGATAATTGATTGTCAATAAAACCTTCGTTGTATTGCAAAAACAATCTCTATTGAGCAATACACGACTGTTTTTCAAATCTCTTTTCATCAATCAGTGGACTTAAATTCGCTGGTTCACTCACTCCGTGTTGTCTTCTTTGAGATGCTCCGGTTTGAGAACGGCTAGAGCAGCTGCGAAACCCTATCATGGAAATTCTTCGAAATTATACCTGATCACAGGCAGTACTTGTACTGATCAACGGGGAACCGTGGGCCGTGTACCTCAATTCAACGAAAGTGATCAAAGACACTTTCGTGCGATTTATTGCTAACTGTTGTATGCAGGTACACCCGACGTTTGCAGCTGATCAGAATGAAGCGGTCAATCCATAGCCGCATGCTCACTTAACACATTCATCTCAAAAGAAATCATGATTAGTGCATCAATGACTCTGATATTTTCACTCCATGCTTCTGCTACACTGCTGCCAATATCATGAATCAACGAAAGCTTCCGTTACTCTGATAAGAAGATATCATGATCCAGAATGTGAGCATGTCGGTCCGAAAGTCACAACATCACATAATACCAACACCACAATGGATGTCTCAGAGATTTTTGATAGTTGATGATCTCAAAAGCTGGCTCAATATTATTATCACGTGGATCAGTAAAAGACCTCCACTTGGATTAACCAAACATGCAATGAGAAGAATCAATGACTACGAGCTTCGGAGCAAAGTACTACATCAAGAATGCAAGAACAATTGTTAATGTAATATCTATTTGTATTCAATGTAATTTTAGTACATGATTGAGGTGACCTCCCTTAGGGGGAGATTGTTAGGAATTAGAAATTCCAGGTATTAAAGAGTCGGTCACCTCAAGTATATGTAATCGTTAGAAAGCTCGTAGTCGTAGTTCTTTTAAGTCAAGTAGTATTTAGTTAAGTAACACCGTGGAGGACGGACGGGTCTTTACCCACTGTATGCCTGATCCACAGCCCGTTGTGTGGCGTTTTATTGTAAGACTATAAATACTCTCTACCTTCCAAGGTAGAGAGTTGGAGCTCATAATAAGAATTTTCTTTCTCTCACTAAAGTTCCCTAAACCTCTAACTTTCTCTCTCTAGAATTCCACTTATACGCCACCTTGTTGTTATGGTTTGATGTGTATGTGAAAACTAATATCCTACAAGGATATATTCGCTGACATCTCTCCAGAAACTGATTCTATCTCTGTGTCATATCTACAGGTTCTTGTCTGCCCTTAAAACAATTTTTCTTATGGGCTAATTAGTAATAGGTTTGTGTAATTAACTTTGTGTCCGGATACTTGCAGATCTCCTTGATCCTACTAATGAAAATTTATCGATAAGTGAAGATCCAAAAAGTGGAGATATTACACTCCCTGGTGCTAGCTTAATAGAGGTTCAGGATTTGATGCGACGCGTGCAGTAAGGTTGTGAACTACCCTAAACCAAGGTCTTATTAACTAGATCCAGTTCTGTCTTAACCACTTCAACTCAATCATCAATGGCTAATCACCTACTCATCACACTCACACTCTCAACACTCCTCATCTTCTCACACTTCACACTCTCCAAACCCACCACCACTAATGAACAAGAAGATAATGAAGAAGACCTCAGCTTCTTAGAAGAACCAGAACTCTCAGAAACATCACATTCCACCGACCCAGATCAAGATTTTCCAGATTTTGACCCATTTGCAGGAGACGAGGATGACGACGAAAGCTTCGAAAATTACGAAGACTTTGAAGACTTTGAAGTGCCTGAAGACTATGATCAGCCACAAGATGATAATGTGCTAACTCATTTTGATGATCATGATGTTGTGGTATTGACTGAAGGGAATTTTAGTGATGTGGTTGAGGGGAATAAGTATGTGATGGTGGAGTTTTATGCGCCGTGGTGTGGGCATTGTAAGGCGTTGGCACCTGAGTATGCTGCGGTTGCGACTGAGATGAAGGGGGAGGGAGATGAGAAGGAGAAGGTGGTGCTTGCTAAAGTTGATGCTCAGGAGGAAAGTCAGCTGGCTGAGAGATATGAGGTGCAAGGGTTTCCGACTGTTTTATTATTGCTGATCTTCGAGTTGTGATGTAAAGTGTGTAACTGATGAAAATACGGCCTTTGGTTAATAGTGCTTGGATTTGCTTATTTTATAAGTTAGTATTTGATTAGTATCCGCGATGAAACAACTGAAGGAACATCTTCATCATCCGCACAGCCTACCTATGAGGACACAAAGGCAACCGAAATTTCTCTTGAGAGTATAACTCCGCCACCAAACACAGCAGAACCTACAGAAAAAGAAAATCCAAAGACTGAACCTGCATCTACACACGTTAGGAAGGAACTATTCTCATCTGAAACGCAAGACCCATCTGAACCTGAATTGAAAAACCCTAAGCACAACTAAATGTATATTCTTCTAAGCATGTGGATGTCTAACGAAACAAATGTTTGCATATACTGGATTAGTTGTACACGCCTGCGATTCTTTATATTCAGTTATTTA
>BPTQ01000005.1:28725187-28740205 GCA_019973895.1 Chrysanthemum seticuspe
CGTTTTTTTTTATTTTTTTGTTTAGTTACTTGTAAGGTTTTTCTGTGATATTATTGTAAAGTTGGGAAAAAAATAGTAATGTTTTTAATCGTAAAGTCATTACGAGGTTACATTAATTCTATGTATGATTTGATTCCAAGTAGGGTTTGTTTTAGTAGATAAACTTTATTTTTTTTTACGTCTTCGCCGAGACCTTGAACCGTCACTTCAGCCACCGACGCCGCCACAGTAATATACGACCTTCTCTACTTTATATATTATCCGAAAGTTCATCGTATATACCACCGGAAACCGTGGAGCTACAGACGAGAAGCGGTAAACATCATACAAGTTCCCAACCCAACAAGCGGGTAATTTCGCCACCACCATAATTACAGTAGTATGTTTTTATTTATCATTTTGATTTTTAATACTAATTTATCATTACATTTTAATGGTATTTTTGTTTTCATTTTCTTAGGTGGCCTTCTACCTATTTAAATGTACGATGTTTGTCAGGAACGTTATGAGAAAGTTTCTCTGAGTAACTACTGGTTAGTAATACTAGTGAGAGTGGTTCTCTACTTTAAACTAGGGTACTTTACACTCCAAATCACCAACGTTAATCGGAATTCCGTCATCGTTACAGGTTCGGGCATAAATGTTAAGAGTTGAAATTTGATTGTTATTCTTTATAACCACATAATCCCACAAACCGACGACTCATTACCCTGAACTAGGTAACAAACCAACAAAGTAAGTGTGTAGAGCACATATATCTGTACATATTATCTCCTACCCCACAGTATTCCCTATCCACAAACATAATCACATGTATTTCCATAACCCAGACTAATAAACTATTATACATGTCTATATACACGAGATGTGTGAATGAAACAACCAAACAATGGATCAAGTCCCATTACTCAGCAGCCAAACACCCTAATACACCAATATTTCTTATTGTTAGTTTAAAGTTGAGAATTGTAAATACGGGCTTGGACATTGCTACTGCCTTAAGGCTAATTGCAACCACTAAACCTCACATTTCATGGGATCAAATTTCATCTCTTGGTGAGAGTGATCATAATGATTGGTCATCAATGAGTCTCTTTGAAAGAGTATTGCAAGGACTGTTTGTAGCATGTAAATTTATCCATCTTCCGGTGGATTCTTTTACTTTTGTTTTTATGGTAATTTTACATTACTATTTAATCATAATTTTTAGTTTTACTATTTATTTTTGTATGATGACATTAATACCACCACCGCTTTAATGGGCGAACAACCCAACCCTTGAACATACTACAAATGGCGAAGAGCAGACATCGAGGTGCCAAAGGCCACCATATATGCTACTTGAAAGCCTATTATATATTTCATCTCTTCCAGCATATAATGACACCGCCGCAGCCACCGACTTCACTGCCAAGTTCCAGAGCCGCTTCTGCATTTTTTTTTATTTCAAATAGATGATTTTGTTTGGGATGAACCTTAGTTTAGTATGTATCTTAATTACATTGGAGCATTACTGAAATGCTAATTTTTGTAATGATAAAAAAAGGGTTGAAATGTTATTATAGTGTCTTTTTGGAATGTTCATTGATTTGTTTTTTTATTTTTTTTTGCCGCACAAAACTTTAGAGAAAAAATGTACTTAGATGTGTTTTTGTACATGTGGTGTAAAAGTTTAACCCGTTCATGCCAATGTCGAGTTATTGTCTTATAATATTGTCAAACAATTTTTAAAAATGTATTTAAGTTATTTAAAAACAACAAACAAATAATTATAAGTTATGCACACCCAATCAGATTATAATATATATATATATATATATATATATATATATATATATATATATATATATATGTAATTAAAATCGAGTATATAACAACAAGACGAGTCGTAAATATGAATTGTGGATTACAAGCCCAGAAACATTAAGCGCAAAAAACAAACCTTGCGCTTATGTACTTTGTTTATGAATGGCTCAAAATGGTTTAAGCCTAAAAACCCAAGACTCAAAGAAAACACAACAAACGCCTTAAAAATTCTATATGCCAACAACACGAAGCACAAAACCATGTTGAAACCAAAACCAAACGTTTTAACTTTATGCCCGAAAACTTGATACACATGCAACACAAAACAATATAGAAACCAAAACCGACCGTTTTTTTTTAACAGCAGAATATTATTATTAAAAAGCTAGCAAGATGCTAGGAAATTACAAAGGATTACAAAAGCCAGTCATTCCAATTAGAGACTAATCTACCTCTAAATTTTAACCAATTAAAAGAACATAAACGAATGTGATCATAAAACCGACCGTATTAACTACCCAATGTGCTAATAACGATCAAATTTTGTTAAGTTTCTGTTTTAGTTCACTACAATACAAGTTGCTAATACTATATTTAAAATAATAGAGGTATTTTGATTGTTATTTTCTAACATATTTTCCTGGTATTTTTGTTAAAAGGTAGTGATTTGGTGCATTTTCTTGTGCCTAAATCATCATTCAAAGGTTCATATCTTTTTTGCATCTTCCAAGTTATATCGGTTATTAGTCATTCAACACTTGCTAATGGAGGTTATAAATGAGTACATAACCTTAAAGGTGTTGAGCAATTAAACAATGCCTAACACCACAACAAATTAGATAGAGATAGATAGAGGCTCCTAGACGCTACCAGAGACTTCCACAGCCTTTCAGAGCCTACAAGAACGAAAATAAAGAACACAAATGCGGAAAACAGAACACACAAGAATTTATAGTGGTCCCCATGATTCAGGCAATTGTGGTCAGTCCACTCTTGAACTAGAGAGAATATTATTATCTTTGGTGATGCACTTTACTATTACAAAAAGAGGGGTATCTATAAGTGTGAAAATCGTAGACCTAACTTGGTCCCAAAGATTACAACTTAAAGCATGAACTAACTATACATGGGCCAAGCCCATTCTAGTTTCTGCCCAGCAGGGAAGGAGCTTCTGACCGCTTGTCGGAGCCTCAACTCGGAGCCTAACTTTGGAGCCACCGCTCGAAGCCTATATCTCAGAGCCTTCTGCTCGGAGCCCAGATCAGTCTCCACAACTCAACAATCTCCCACTTGAGGTTGATCACTTTACTGTTCCCAACCAAGTAACTTTAGTAAACATACATTATCACCTCTTCAATAATGTCACCATTCCAACCTTTCCATACAGTCGAACCTACGGGACACGCACAAACAACTAAACACATAGTTAGGAGACTTTCGATACAAGGTATCATGAAATACATCTGGGATAGACATCTTCATTCTCTCTATTTCAACCACCTTCCTTAGTTCTTGAGAAGGCACGTCGAAGCCACACAAAGCTCCGACACTACAGAATTCTTTTCAAGAGAAAACCATCTCTTCAGCTTGCAGGACTCTGTCGTGTTACATTCTTCCACCAACACTTCATCAGACCAACAACCCATCCGTACAGAGTTTCAACGCATGTCAGATCTTCCGTCCTAGCAATCAGAAGACCCTCCGACAGTGCAACGTAGATGTACTCATCAAAGTTAACATGTGAGAACGCCTTCACATCCTTGAACATCCAACTTTTAAACATTGCTTTCTCGCTGGTAACCTGACCAAAAAAAGCACGTCTGATTTCCCCCAGTAAACTCATCTCAACCATAGCATGCTCTCACTGTACGGATACTCTAATTTTCCACTCGTAAATAGTGGCCCCATGAGAAAATTCTTGTTCACTATAACCGGTCAGTAGCAAACATCTTGCCACTGGAGAATAAATAAAGGTCTGAACACAATAGTGTACACGAAGCTTACTAAGTATGTACAAACAGAGAATGACAATCTGTTGACAGAGCTCCTACTAGAACCCAAGCTCCCACTACCTTCGACACTTCCCTTAGTTCCCGAACCTTTACAAGTTCCCAAACTCTTAACAATATACGAAAGCACATAAGGACTTACTAAATCTAACCTCTTAGGCTCCCATATTGACATCTCCTGGAGTTCTGCTCGCAGAGCATAGATATGATCACGAAGCTTATTACATAGCTTCACATGAAGCCTCTTGCTGATAGCGTTCCTCTTTTCAGCCTCCCTATCGGCATCCTCTGTTTAAACCTCGACCATATACAAGGTCCCTCGTTTAAACCCACGAGTAATTACCCGACTACCTATCGTTACCTTCCACATATGATCACCGAAGCCTATATGGTACCCTTCGTTATCCAACTGCCCTACAGAGATTAAATTCCTCTTAAGGCTTGGAATGTACCTTACATTCTTCAGAATCCACTTGGTACCAAAGGTAGTCTTGAGGACCACATCCCCAATAGCCGCAACATTAAGAACCTTCATATCTTCCAAGAGAACAATCGTAAGAAGTGGTTTAAAGTTCTTCATCACTTCCATGCACGGGGTCACATGGAATGAGGCACCTGAATCCATAACCCAAGATTCACAATATTCCCCTATGCAGGATAACATAACATCATCAGAAACTTCTACAAAGACATTCATAACAGCCTTTATAGCCTTACACTGACTTCTAATATGCCCCTTTTACCCACACTTCCAACACATGATGTTCCCAGTGTTCTCCGATGGCGATTTTTTCCTGGATCCCGATCTACCTCGATTACTCTTTCTCTCATGACCCGTCGCACTTAACAAAGAATTCGAATATTCCTCAGAATTTCTCCTACGAATGTGTTTACTGAGAATCATATCCCTGATCTTTTCGAACATCAGCTTATTCGTACCAGTCGTACTACTTATTACACAGGTTATGTGGGAGGATTTCCAGGATCGAATGATCATAACAACAACATGCCAATCATCATATAAAATAAGAATAAAAAAAAAGTGAAACAAGAAAGATTGAGTGAACCCATAATATTGATATTAATAATCTGAATTGGGTTACTTGTTTGTTACAGAAAGTTACATATTTATACTATTCTAATAGGTATGTAGAAGGGTTGTGATGGTTCATTAGAACCAACAAACATGTGCCTCTCATAATAACTAACTTCTAACCGTAAATAACTAACTATAATAACTGTCAAATGACAAGTCATCAATCCTATGTATTCAACCTTATTGGTCAAATTTTATGTCTGCTAATAATATTGTCTGTGATGCTGATGCAAATTGCAGTCCAACAAAAAAACATGCAGACTTGATTTTGAGAAACAAAGATTAATGGATTATGTTTTCTAACATATTCCCCCCTAATCTATTAATCTTTGTTTCTTCATTCTCCTTGCAATCTCCTTGTTCCTTGATGCCTTCCTTTAATCTTGATGTTTTCTTTTGTAGTTTGTTGATACTTGTTATTAAAGATCTAAAAAAAATAAAATGCTCAATCTGACTATTCTTCTTATCTGCTTATTCCATAGGGTTTGATCACATGATCTTCTCGATCTTTATGGCATTCTTGCCTTGTGAAACATGTCCATCTGTTCCAAAGTGTGATCCCCTTGCAGTGCCATAATAGCAATTGAAGCCGTCCCTTAATTGATTGTAGCATGGTTTGATCTTCTGCCATGTTCTTGAAAGGCCAAGTATCTTCATTGAGAAATATCTTCATGGCTTTTGGTGGTAAAGAAAAAGAAAAAAACCAACAAGCCTCTTCAAATGCATCCATTATATCCATGGTTGCTCTCTTTTCTTAAAAAACATCTCCATATATTGTAAGTGCCAACAGATCCTTTATAGGGGTTGTGTAGATTAGGCCATTTGGTATGGGAGGAAGGAGCAATTTGTATGGGAGGAAGGAGCAATTTGATAAATAAAATTGTAATTGATTAATTTGTGTTGTTAGATCTCATAGGCTCTGATACCAATTATTACACAGGTTGTGTGGGAGGATTTCCAGGATCGAATGATCATAACAAAAACATGCCAATCATCATATAAAATAAGAATAAAAAAAAGTGAAACAAGAAAGATTGAGTGAACCCATAATATTGATATTAATAATCTGAATTGGGTTACTTGTTTGTTACAGAAAGTTACATATTTATACTATTCTAATAGGTATGTAGAAGGGTTGTGATGGTTCATTAGAACCAACAAACATGTCCCTCTCATAATAACTAACTTCTAACCGTAAATAACTAACTATAATAACTGTCAAATGACAAGTCATCAATCCTATGTATTCAACCTTATTGGTCGAATTTTATGTCTGCTAATAATATTGTCTGTGATGCTGGTGCAAGTTGCAGTCCAACAAAAAAACATGCATACTTGATTTTGAGAAACAAAGATTAATGGATTATGTTTTCCAACACTACTAACTGTTGTAACAGTGTCAGATCAACCATCAGGTAACGGAGAGAACAACAATAGAGCCTACATCTCATCATGAAACTTAATATCAACTGATAGTAATTTTGATATCACCGAATTAAACTCATTCACATGATGTGCAACAGCTGCACCCTCCATCATCTTTGTGTTCACAAGCTGCCTTATCAAGAAAACTGTAGGACCAAAGATATATCAACCTTATCACAAACCCACTTAGCAAACACAAGTATCACCACTTAAAACACAAACAGTGTGCGTAGAATAGAAGAAGAAAAGATAAAGAACTTGGTGACTTGAATATGAATTCGTGTATGTTTAGAGAGATAAAGGAAAGAAGATGAACACAATAAGTTGTATATTGCTTCAAGGAGAAAACACACACACACACACACTCAAGCACACCCCTCAAATGACATACTTGAGGGGTATATATAGTAAGAGAGGATGATGCCCTAAGGCTTGGCCATGGGCCTTGAGATGGACTTGGATTGGGCTTGGGTTTCACGAACTAGACAAGGCTAGCTTAACATAACTTATGCCCAATTAGCTTAGCCCAATCCACGAGCCCGTTGACTATTCTATCACGATATCTAACACACATTACAAAGTTCCTAAACGTGAATGACCATCACTTCTAATAAAACTATTAAGGCTAACAATCTCCCCCTAAGGGGTGGTCATTCAAATGATGCTCCACTTGATTAGGTCTTTACCTTCCTTGAGCTTGAACTTTGCGTGTAGATATAGAATAGTCTTGATTCTTTGTTCCTTCATGCTTTGTGATCAGATAATGTGGTTGTCTGCCGTTGTCAACTTCGTTGGTTAGGTGTCTCCACGTCTTTCTCCACCATGCTCACACTTCTATTTGTCTTTTGGTTACCAATGATGTAGTTCTCGAGTCTTTAAACTATGTAGATTCTTTGACATTAACGAAGAATCATCTTTAACTTTGAGTTTCCTTTGATTTGATGAGAACTTTCATGTGTTGTTGGTATGAGCATGTGGCGAGTCTGCACGATCCATCCGCTCCGGAGCTTCCATAAGAAGAAAACATAAAAACAGGTTAGTAATAAGCGGATTCCGGCACTTACAAGTTTAAATTTCGAGGGTGTTAACAGCATAGTGTAAAACACGTCTCTAATTCTCACAGAGGCCGTTCCTGAACTGGAGTCCCACAAGTGAGATAACGCGATATACCGAAGTACATCTACAGTTCAGATGAGTCGCTGAGGTACACCGAAGCATCACCTCACGACTGTAGACCGTTTGAGACACACTAAGCGTAATCCATGGGGAGTTACCGAAGTGACCTGCTGTCAGGGCTGCTTGATGTTGACCCTGGCAGGAGTTTCCATTCAATCATTGAAGAACACATATGTGAAACTTCTCATAAATGTTCTGGCAGATTGCTAAGATCTGCGTAGGACTCTAGAATATATCACTTGTGCCCTTATTGATGAACAACAAGCGATGTCATGTCATGTGTTCCTATGAGATCTTTTGATGAATCTCGTGGCTCTAGACTCAATTAGTGCATTTTTGGTTTTCCTGAGCGGAGACTAGGGAGAGGGTCTCCTTCTTCAATGCCAGCGATCTCTAAGAGAAAGCCAATAGTTTATGTAGGGTTCCCTGTGAGAATGAAACAAATCCCTTTTGAGAGGAATTGAGTGGCTAGAAGGTTTAGTGCAGTGCGTCACTGGGTCCATGACGTCTTTGTCTTCAATACCAGTGTCATCTAGTGACAACTAGTAGCAGATGAATTGAACCCGGTTTCTGCCCTAAGGTTGAATATGGAGGGCTATTTCTTTTCACCCTTTTTCATTACATTTCTTTTTAATTCTTCAACCCCTTCTTTCTCCTTTCTCACATTACTCCTTTTTTCAATCATTCCTAAGGACTTCTAATACTAACTATCTGTGATGTCCTTGGGTAGATCCCTCCGGCTCTGGCGGATCATAGGACGGATTTCCTATCCATAGTCACCTTATAACTCCATGACTGTCCTATTGTTGCCATAAAACCATTTTTCTTGAAAAATCTCTCAGAGTGTTTATGATAGAAAACATGTTTGAAACACTCCGTGAGTTTTATATTTTCAGAAACACTCCCCCTTCACATGTGCTTATGAGTTTTAACAGAAATATGCACATAGAGGGTAGAGTTCGCACTTTTTGAATTGATCGACTTTAAATGAACTAAACCGATTCGAGACACGTTTACATCACTAGAGAACTAGCTTGAAATTATTACCCGTCCTGGTCAAGTCGATAGAAAGTTTCTCGAAATGGTACATTTCCTGACTTTAATTTCTCGTCAATTCATTGGTTACGACTGAGTCGAGCTCTTTTTGAGATTCAAACAACGATCATTAAAACTTTTTGATCACATTTTAATCACGTCTCCTCCCCCTCAAAAATAGCATATTCGTGATATTTTTGATATCAACGGATTAAACAACATTTTAGAATCTTTTTGGAGAGACAAACGGATTTGATTTAAGCATGAATTTTGGAACAATTTTGGTTTTATACTCACCCTTAACGAAAGCATATTTTTCATATAGAAAATTTAGAATCAATTAAGGGTTTAGAGGGAGTTATCTTGGTACCAAATGTGAGAGATTTTGAAAAATCTTTTTGAAAAATTTCGAATCAATGGTACGCAAGATGAAAAGAAGATTTTGAAAATCTTTTGAAGATATTCGAGAAGAATAATCTTCATTTGTTTTAGGATAAGTGCTCGATATTTATGAAAATCGATTTTGCGTAGCACTTTCCTTTCTTTAAAGATCGGGTTGCAAGCAGAAATACTTACAAGCCATTTTGTTTTTAGGAATAGTGCTTGAAAAATATTTAAAACCTTTGATTGGGTTAAGCACTTTCCTTTCTTTGAAGCGCGGGTCCTGAACTGATGTGTCCAGAAGCCGTTAATTTGAAGTCCGGGTTTCGTACTGAAGTATACGAAAGCCATTATTATGAAGAAATTTTGAGAAACGACATGTTTTGGAAAACATTAAAAGAACTCTCGCTCAAGCATCTGTACATGCTCGTATCATTGTTGAATGACATTTCTAGAAACGTACAGAATATTGATTATACGAGAGACATGTCGTGAGAAGAATATTTTTGGATTTTTTATTTTATATTGTTTTTGTATTTTTTTTTGAAAGTTTTATATTTTGCTTTTGTTGGTTTTTCAAATTTTGTATTTTGTTTTTTTCAAAAATATTTACAAAGAAGATTTGAAGAAAGAAAATTAAGTTTTGTCATGTAAAAGTGGAGTTAAGAGTGGAACTAGAAAAGGATTTCCACATGCGAAATTGGCATAAAGTTCTTCTTTACCACACGGGGTATATGAACCTTCAACACTTTTACAAGTACCTGCATCCACAGAAGAAGAATTTTCACAAATAACAGTGTTAGAAGTACATGATTCCTCACGGTGAGGGTGATCACTATCAACGGTTGTAGTGGTTTTGACTTCCTTAACATGATGAGTTTCACGATTATCTGTGTTGGTGCAAGTATCAAAAATCTTTCCTGTGGGAATCCATCTAAGACCTATTTTGTTGAAAACTTTGCCCGTGGGAATCCACCTAAGGTAAGATCTAGGAGTTGTTTTCTTATCAGATGCAGCGGAAGACTCATTTTTTGAAAAACTACGTCCTAAAGAGATCCACCTATTAGGTTTCCTTTTGATGTTCATCTTGTCAACGGGTTTGTTTCGGTTTGGAGTCTTAGTGGATTGTGCCTTGGCACGAGAATTATCTTTCTTGAGATATTGTAAGGCACATGCATCATGATTAGCTGAAAAGATACATTTTTTACATGTAGTACAGACAAATTCAATATTCTTGTTTAAAACAGCAGCTCTAACTTTGTCACTACAGTCTTTTGGAAATTGATTCTTGTTCGAAGAAGACTTAGAATTCCTAGTGTTGTTTTCTAATGGCATAGCAGTTTCTTTTGCGCAACTACTCTTAGATGCAAGCCAATCCCTAGTCTTTTGTAGAGTGTTCCTAGGTAATGGTTTACTACTACTAGCAGTGCCTTGAAATCTTGTAGAATTCATCACCCTAGATGTTGCACCTAGAATTCCATCTTTTCGAGTCTGTGCCTTTTTCCTAGCTTCTTCTAGATAGTGATTGTTGACCATGTCGTTAGAACCAACAGATTCTTTAACTGGATTTGCGGTCACATTCCGTGTACTATTCCTAGAAGTGCCATGTGTAATCACTTTTTCTTTATCAAAAACTGGTTTTTCAAAACCTTGGATAATTCGTTTTTTGATAGCCAAATTTTGTGGAGTGACTGTTTTTGACAAATCATTTTTCTCATTGACTTTTGGAGGAAACTGAGAAATACACATTTTTGGTTTAAAAACCGGTTTGGGAACATTTGTTTTCTCCTCAGTCAATGGTTTTGCAAACTTAGTATCCACAGCCTTTCCTTTTAGACTTTCCAGCTGAACTCTCAAAAGATCATTTTGCTCTTGCATGTCCTTGTAGGCACGCTCATACGACAGTTTGTCATACTTGCATTCCTCAGATTTTCGATCAAGTTGTTTAAAATAGGACACGTTTTCTTTTTCAAGAGCTTTTTCATATTTAGAAACAATTGCGGAGGTCTCATACTGGAGTCTTTCATGATCTTCAACAGAATATGTTTGTAAAATAATGGACATGATATCGGTAGTCATAACATCTTCGAAGAGAGAATCATTTAGATTTTCCAAAACTTTGATGTGTTCAAAACTTTCATTAGCTTGCTTTACCAGGGATTTATGGTCCTTGACAAAGTCAGCTGTTTCTTTCAAAAGTGCTTGTTCAACATGAATTACCCTCGCACTGATGGCAGCTAACGGAGGGGCAATTTGGGTTTTAAAAAACTCTTTTGTTTCGTCATCATGACGAGTAAACCAGATGTTAGTTGTAATATTGGTTTTAGATTTGACAGTCTCTTGAAGATACCCAATTCTAGTTTTAACGTCATCTAAAATGCTTCTAGTATCACTTGTGTTAAAAGGATTGTTTGAAGACATTTGTTCGATTTTCGAAAGAGATTTGGAAACTACAACTGGTTTTGAAACTGGTGTTGACACTTTGTTTGAAACACTTGGTGTGATGGAAAACGTTGACTTTTCTTTTTGATTAACAAAAGTAATTCCATTAATTTTGTTCCATTTGTTATAATCAATCGGTTTAAGATCTGGATTCTTTTGTTTCATTTTTGATCTACTCTCCTCAGATAGTTCCAACGTTTCAAGAGAATCACGAACAATTATGGGTTCATGCAAAGGTTTTCCATTGTTCAACACATTCCGTTCTTTCTGAGCTTTCTTGAGGAACGAAGGAGGCGAGTTACCAAGAGCCATTTTGTGTGCAGTGTGAAAAATCGGATTTGCTTGATTAGAAAGCATCTTGTTTGTTTTAGCGGAATGACCCGTTGTAAGAAGCAAATTATCCAATTTTTTGATAGTTTCATTTTTGTCCAGAATTTCATCAAGAAGAGAATCTTCTCGTTTTGAAAAATCAGCGATCAACTGTTTCTTCTCTTTTTCAAGTTCAGAAAACAGTGCTTTTTGTTTAGAAAGTTGGTTGTTTAATTCAGAAATTTCCTTGTTTAAAGATTTTATTTTCAGGTTCAAATTCACATCAAGTGTGTCATACTTGAGTTGCAATTGTTTTTCTCTTAAAACAGAATCTCGATAACCAATTTCTAATTCTGAAACTTTGTTTGTATGAAATTCATAGGCTTTGGCGTGCTCCTTGTAACTCTCAAGCTCAGCGGTCAATTTAGCATTCGCGGCCTTAACTTCGCGATTGACCGTTCTAACTTTCTCAACTTCAATGCCACATTGATTGATTAATGATTCAACATAAGCACGTGTTTCCTCATCAGTCTCAGTATTTTGTGCCACACAGCCTCCACTAGGATCCACATATGGATTTTCGGAGTTCGTATTGCTAAAACTCGGATTGTCCAGGTATGTATCATAAGTGGGTGCTGACGTCACAGAATTCTGTTCGTCATGAGTAAACACATCAGATATGACATTGTTATAACATGGATCAATGATTGGTACCTCAGATACTGTATTGACGTCATAGACAGGAGGTGAGTCTGACTCAATGTCATACTTAGCTTCCTGAAGATTTTCCATGAAGATGCAATTCGCATTGAGTTCCTCGAGGTCTTCCAATTCATCCACAATAGCGAAAAAATCATTAACCTCAGCACTCAACTGTAACCCCGCTTCTTGCTTATCTGCTAACAAAGCAGCTTTCCGAAGAAACTCAGCATTCTTCTTGTGTGGCTTAGTGGGACAGTTTCGTGCCATGTGACCCATTCCTTGACAGTTATAACACTTAACCTGATTACTCTGATTCACATTTCCATAATTCCCAACGACTGGAGCTGCAACATTCCCATTCTGATTACCCACTGCTCTATTCCCAACATTCTGTCCCATCCGATTTCCAACATACTGACCCGACTGATTACCCTGATACGGAACCGCCTGATTACCCATGCGACTGCTAAATGCTTTATCCAATAAAGAAAATACCTGTTGCAAGGTCGCTTCTACTTGGTCAGTTTCATGATCAGTGATTCCTTGTTCCTGGTATTGTGGATACGGTTGTTGAATGACTTGTTGTTCTGGTGGGTAGAATTGTTGTTGTGGTTGTTGAATGTATTGCTGCAAGTTGTTGTTGTTGGAAGATGATGAATCTTGTTGTTGTGTATTCACTAAAGGTTGAGTCTTTGCAATAAGTGCCAATGGATCATGATTCTTTGCCAATCTTTCTTTCCTTACTTCATTCGCTTCAGATTGGTTTTGTTTCAGAAAATCGTTTAGTTGATCAAAGTTCACCTGATGTAAGTCTTTTGTTTGGTTAACAATAGTGACATATCGTCCCCATTCTTCTGGAAGATTATTCAGGAACTTGATGTTTTGAACGATTGTTCTGGGTGCCAACTTGTTTCTGATAAGTTCATTCATCAAAGTGCAAAACCTTCCATAGTAGGATTCAATGGATTCTCCTGGTGTAGATGTAAACTTCTCCCATTCAGTTAGCAGCTTGTTCTCCATGTCTTGTTTACCAATTTCTGTTCCATAACATAGCCGTCTAACACGTTCCCACATATCGAAAGCAGTTTCACAACTGTCTACAGCAGCAAAAATGTCTATTGGTAAACCCAGTTGGACAATATGAATTGCCATGTAATCTGCATCGACTTGTTTTTGATCCTCTTCAGTGTATTCTGATTCAGTTTGAAGATGAGAGGATGGTGGGATGGGAGGTGTTGCATCTGCATTTCCAGGTACATGAACTTGTCGAGGCTGGAAGGGTCCATCCTGAATGGATTTAATCATGAGTTTCCCATTAGGTTTGGTCTTGATGTAGCGGAGCATTCGACTTGTCCATTGAGATACCAAGGAGTTGTGGTTGATGAAGATTAAGCTCGGTTGAGGTGATTCCGAAAGTCGTACTCGTAAACTCGGTTCTTAAAAAATTTTCGCCCACAATTTGAAATTCACTATAAAAATCAATTCTAAGGTCGTATGAAAATTTTGAGTTATGACAATTTTGACGCCAAATTTGACCCGAAAAATTTGAATTTATGCCCAAAAATTTGAATTTTTGACCAAAATTTTCACAGTTAAACCAAAATTTGAATCTCGCGTAAAAATTGAACGTTTAGTCTCCTCAAAAATTTAAATTTTACTCAAGTTTTCCCGCCAAAAACTTTATGCGTAGAAAGAGCTTAGGCGTAGAAACAGGAAGTTACGAGTAGACAAGGCTTAGGCGTAGGATCTTATGCGTAGGAAGCTTATGCGTAGAAACCTTATGGGTAGAAACCTTAAGCGTAGAAACCTTAGGCGTAGAAAGTATCTTACGCGTAACCTTAAGCTTATGCGTAGACAAAAAGTTACTCGTAAACCTTACGCGTAATTGTGAAGTTATGCGTAGAGTTACTCGTAAGCTTTTAGCTTATGCGTAAACTATGGTTAAGAACCAAAAATCCTTTACACTGTCACAGCGTAAGAGATATCCACAAGTCGAAGTGTTCCACACACTTATCCAAGTGAGGGAAGCACTGAGTAACAGTTATAGCACGAAGATTCTTCACCAAAAAGTTACGAGTAGAAAGTTATGAGTAGAAAGTTATGAGTAGTTGACTTTCTTACGAGTAGAACTAGGGTTTTGACCTACTCGTAAAAAAATTTCAACGATTCAAACAATTTCGCTTGCTCAGATATCCTTAAAAACACTCAAATAACACAAAAACGTTAACCTTTTTCACCCAAAGTGCTTAGAAAAGTTACGAGTAGAAAACTAGGGTTTTGACTTTTTGACTTCTACTCGTAAGAAATTTCCAATGATTCAAATGATATCTTTTGCACAGAAAGCCTTAAAAACACTCGAATAACCCAAAAATGGTGACCTTTTTCACCCAAAGTGGCTAGAAAAGTTACGAGTAGAAATGACCAATAACCAAATACGAGTTCAAAAGTGAAGAAAAACACGTAAAGCTTCTAACTTTTTGCAAAAAAACTAAAACTTTAACACCAAATGAACCTTAAACCACAAGAATCTTGAATTTTTTGGTGAAAAAATGAAAGCTTTAAGCGTTTCAAATATGTAAAACGTGAGCTTATACGCGTAACCCTTCAAAACAAACACAAACACTCCTAAACCATTGT
>BPTQ01000005.1:28740215-28876010 GCA_019973895.1 Chrysanthemum seticuspe
AAGTTTTAAAAGCCCAGTTTAAACCGCAGTTTTAACAGTATTGAGTTTTAAAAGTATGCAGGAATCTTAACTAAAAATATCACTTAAAGTTTAAAACCCACTTTTAAAAATTCTTGGCTCAAATGCTCATGCTGAAAGCCTTTGTGGTGTTGACTCGAATTAGAAGTAGTTGGTGTTGAGGGAATAGCAACTTAGCTAGGATGTAGTTGAAATAGTCTAGCGGAGCATTCGACTTGTCCATTGAAGATAACCACCTTTTGCCAACATAGGAGGTCGGTTTTCGGCACTGGCTGCATGAATGTCTTGTTGAGTTGCCATTGATGAAGGTATGATCTGATAAAGTTGATGTAGGATCGATTCAACGATAAGGGAGTTGTGGTTGATGAAGATTAAGCTCAGTTGTGGTGTTTCCGAAAGTCGTACTCGTAAACTCGGTTCTTAAAAATTTTCACCCAAAATTTGAAATTCACTATAAAAATCAATTCTAAGGACGTATGAAAATTTTGAGTTATGACAATTTTGACGCCAAATTTGACCCGAAAATTTTGAATTTAGGCCCAAAAATTTGAATTTTTGACCAAAATTTTCACAGTTAAACCAAAATTTGAATTTCGCGTAAAAATTGAAGGTTTAGACTCCTCAAAAATTGAACGTTTTTTTTTTTTTTTTAAACCTTAGGCGTAGAAAGAGCTTAGGCGTAGACCAAAGAAGTTACGAGTAGGATGTGGTTACGAGTAGGATATGGTTACGAGTAGGATGTAGTTACGAGTAGGATGTGGTTTATGCGTAGGATCTTATGCGTAGGATCTTAGGCGTAGGATTCCTTAGGCATAGGATCTTATGCGTAGGTTTAAAGTTACGAGTAGAAAAAGTTATGCGTAAGATTTATCTTATGCGTAAGGAAAACTTAGGCGTAAGAAAAATGCTTATGCGTAAAGTATTCTACGCGTAAGTCGAAAAATCCTTTACACTATCACAGTGTAAGAGATATCCAAAAGTCGAAGTGTTCCACAAACTTATCCAAGTGAGGGAAGCACTGAGTCACCGTTTAAGCTCGTAGAATCAGCACCAAAAAGTTATTAGTAGAACCTTATGAGTAGTTGACTTTCTTACGAGTAGAACTAGGGTTTTGACCTACTCGTAAAAAATTTCCAACGATTCAAACAATTTCGCTTGCACAGATATCCTTAAAAACACTCGAATAACCCAAAAATGTTGACCTTTTTCACCCAAAGTTGCTAGAAAAGTTACGAGTAGAAAACTAGGGTTTTGACTTTTTGACTTCTACTCGTAAGAAATTTCCAACGATTCAAATGATTTCTTTTGCACAGATAGCCTTAAAAACACTCCAATAACACAAAAATGTTGACCTTTTTCACCCAAAGTGCTTAGAAAAGTTACGAGTAGAAATGACCAATGAACCAAAAACGAGTTTAAAACTTAACCAAAACGCGTAAAGTTTCGAACTTTTTGCAAAAAACAGAAACTTTAGCACCAAATAAACCTTAAACCACAAGAATCTTGAATTTTTAAGTGCAAAAATTAAAGCTTTAAGCGTGAATCTTTGAGAACGAAACTACGCGTATACTACATAAACAAAAACTTCAACCAAACACTCCTAAACCATTGTTTGGCGATTGATACCAATTGTAGGACCAAAGATATATCAACCTTATCACAAACCCACTTAGCAAACACAAGTATCACCACTTAAAACACAAACAGTATGCGTAGAATAGAAGAAGAAAAGATAAAGAACTTGGTGACTTGAATATGAATTCGTGTATGTTTAGAGAGATAAAGGAAAGAAGATGAACAAAATAAGTTGTATATTGCTTCAAGGAGAAAACACACACACACACACACACTCAAGCACACCCCTCAAATGACATACTTGAGAGGTATATATAGTAAGAGAGGATGATGCCCTAAGGCTTGGCCATGGGCCTTGAGATGGACTTGGATTGGGCTTGGGTTTCACGAACTAGACAAGGCTAGCTTAACATAACTTATGCCCAATTAGCTTAGCCCAATCCACGAGCCCGTTGACTATTCTATCACGATATCTAACACACATTACAAAGTTCCTAAACGTGAATGACCATCACTTCTAATAAAACTATTAAGGCTAACAAAAACCTTGTTTGAAGCACTAGGCTTCTCATACATGTTGGACAGAGCCTTGAGTAAATCAAACGTGGTTTTCTCATTCACAACAATGAAGGCTATGTTCTTTGCCAACTAAAGCCTTACAACACCAAGAGCTTTTCGATCCAACAGAGCCTAGTCTTCCTGCTTCATCCCACTCGGCTTTGTTTTAGATAAGGGTTCATGTAGCTTTTTCTAATACAAGTAATCTTCGATCCTCATATTCCAGAAAAAAAAACCTTGGCCATCAAAACATTCGATCTTAACTCTACCATCTTTTGACATTGTTGAATACGGAGCCTGAGCTTTGATACCACTTTGTTGAGCAATTAAACAAAGCCTAACACCACAACAAAGCATACAGAGATAAACAAAGGCTCCAAGAGGCTACTAGAGACTTCCAGAGCCTTTTAGAGCCTACAAGAACAAAAATAAAGAACACAAATGCGGAAAACAGAACACATACGAATTTATAGTTGTTCCCGCGATTTAGGCAATCGTGGTCAATCCACTCTTGAACTAGAGATAATATTATTATCTTTAAGAGGGGTATTTATAAGTGTGGAAACCCTAGACCTAACTTGCTCCCTAAGATTACAACTTAAAGCCCGAACTAACTATACATGGGCCAAGCCCATTCCGATTTCTACCCAGTAGGGAGGGAGCCTCAGACCGCCGGTTGGAGCCTCAACTCGGAGCCTAACTTTGGAGTGTCACTTCAGAGCCTCCTCTCAAAGCGTATATCTCAGAGCCTATTCAGATCCCAGATCAGTCTCCAAAACTTAACAAAAAGGCTCAAATAGACAGTGCACCACAAGAGAGTGGTTTCGAGCTCAAAAGTGAATGGTTTTCGCTATTGGTTAAGTCTGCATCTAAAGGTGTCATCATCAAAAACTTGTATGCACATGTCATTCGACGCGTATGAGATCAATCGAGTGAAAACCCCAGTAGTTCTCAAAGAGCTTCGGGGATTACTACACACATTTCACCAGGAGAGGTTAGATCTTACTCAGTATATTTTATATATTTTTTATTCAGTATTTATATATGGATTGACTAAAGTGCTCAAGCATACAAAGTTTTCTATGAACATTATAGTCGTCGATATATTGGTATCTTTGTATTACATTATTTGATTTATAAGAAATTTCTAAATAAAAAACTGCTTGTTGTTGGATAAATATGTGTAGGTGATCAATTTAAAAGTAGTTGCCTCGGGGAATTCTAAATTTGTAATGGATGACTATGTTGTTGTCTTTCTACCATGGAGAGAATATAGCATATTGAATGGGATTTTCCTAAGAAAGTTAGACCCAACGTGATTACCATTGTCATACCAACTTGGGGTTTTAAGTAAGCTCATTTACAACGATCTCAATCAATAAGTTTTGCTGCTAAGGGTTCATGATGACGTGCATATACGTAATACAAAAGGTACAAGATATTGGCTTTTTTAATGTCAAACATGAACTTTTGGTAGCATTGCAATATTTGGGATCAAATCACATGGTGTGACAAAATCGACACCCATTTTTTCTTGTTTTAAGATTACCTAATGTATGTGGAAGGGCAGGGGTTCCAAGATTTTCAATTAATGTGTTTAGAAACACTTATGGTAATGATAATACAATCAAACCTAATTGTACTTTTGTTTGTGGTTTTGATTTTCAGTATGCATAAGAGTCTCTTACACAGTTTTGTCAAACATTCTAGTTCCTAAATAGGTACGTAAATGCAAAACATATGCCAACATCCTTACCAAAATCGACTCCTAAATTTCTTGTTTTATGTTTACCGATATACAATGATGGGCAGGGGTTTCAAGCTTTTCGGTAAGGTTACATGGTTTTTAATATACTTGTGATCTCATGCTTCTTTGATGCCCACCTGATTTGTTAATTTATTTCTATTACTTGTCCCACATTGATAGAAAATAAGAATTGTGGGCTCTTTATAAGTTCAAGTGCCATTTATTGAATTGAATACATGAATTGGACTCAACAAAAAGTTGTGTGTTGTGTCTAGCGTGTTTTATTATTTCTTTTTATAGGCGAGTACCCGTGCCTAGCGGCAGCGGTTTCTAGCGGCAAACAATTAACGATATGCAATATTGTGTTAAGTGTTTTGTGTAGCGTTCAAACTATAATGTGAATAGCAACGTGATCTTATAGCGGCAGAAAGATATATTGATATTTTTGTTACAGAAAACAATTAACTCAAATATGACTATAACTATAAAAAGCTTTCATAAAACAATGTGACAAACAGAACTTATTTTATAAGATAGCTTATTTTAAAAGTTTAAGCCCTTATAAGCCATTATAAACCCTGCGCCAAATACAACCTTAAATAATATTTGCACAAAACTTGAATACCAAGAAATGTTACAATGAGAGCATAACAACAAATGCATAATAATCTTGCATCGAATGTTATCTTTGGCAACTATGGTCGACTGATTCACTGGTATAGTGGAGAATGTGGGTGTAAACCTTGAATCAACTGTTGTCCAAGCTGCAGATTTCTTATGAATACCCTGATCTCCGGATGGACTAGATTGATTGGAAGGTTTTGGTGGTGATGATGGTGGTTGTGGTGGAGGTGTAGAGGTTGTATTAGAAGATCCACCAGCACCAGAAGTTCCAGCACCTCCAGTTGGAGGTGAAGGAGGTGGTGGTAGCTTGGGGCCTCCAGACTTATCCTTTGATTTCATCGGAACAGTCTTTCTTTTCTTTTTATCTTCTCTTTCACGTACATCCTCTACAAACTGCTGATAATTATCAAGCCTCGTCGATTCCTCAAGTGCTTCGTATAATTTCTTGTGCGTATTGTCCAGATGCTCTCCTGCTTCATACATTCTTTCTGAGAGAACTGATCTCATGTCAGAGATCGGCAAGTCTTTGAATCGCTGAAGTAATGGAGCCTTCATTGCCCATTCAACCGCATCTTTAATATCTGCTTCTATTGCCTTGGTTACAATCTCATTGAGGTTAAGATTCTCCAGCTTTTTGACACGACTATCAAGATTATTGACGACGATAGGAAAGTGCTTCTCAATAGTCGCAATACGTGTCATAGCCTCTTCGAGCAATTGCTCAGTCGTTTTGACAAGAGGAGGTGAGGCAGTAGGTGGTGAGGCAGGAGGAGTGATGGTTTCACTGATGGTGACAACTGTTGATGGATCATTAGCGAGATTGGGTGGTGGAAGTACGGTTGTATGAGACGGTGATGACATAGGAGGGATGGTTGAAGTGTCTTGCTGTATGTCGACGGTAAACATGGACTCTACTTCCTCTTTCTCATTACCTTGCTTAAGAGTCTTAGTGTCTGAGGGTTTGTCATTTATAAACTGATCACCGAAATAGAAGTCTGTATCTAGATTCTTCAATGAGGATAGAGAATCAGTAGACATGACAGGTTCCTCCATATGCCTGGTTTCATCAGATCTCAACTCAAGGTTCTCCTGTAAGTCTTTCTGCAACTCTTCATCATCATTTTGATCAGATTGGGTATCACTTGATGCAGGAGTTTCTTCTTGTGCTTCGGATACCTCCTTTTCCAATCCAGATTGTTCTTGAGCTGAAGATGATTCAACACTTCTTTTCTTCAGCTCAAATTGAGTGGTAGTTCTTGATGGTGAAGAGGAGAAGGTCACAAGCATGTGAGCTGCTTGTTCGGCATCTACACCAACAATCCCTTTCCCTTTGTCTTGTGTGATTGGAGTTGTTTGGCGTGGCTCTGGTTCGGGTTCTCTTAACACGACACCTCCAACTGGTCGTCTCATGTTCAGGCTTTCCAGGCTTTGTTTAATTCATTGCTGCAAATTAGCCTCTTCTTCATCAACCAATTGGCTGTCACCCTTGGATGTCTCAGTTCCCCCAACAATTTCCTTTTCCGCATCATTCTTTCTCTTTTTCTGCTTCTTTGAAGAAGTGTCAGTAGGATGTGATCTGTCACGTCTCTTCTTGGGAAGGGCAGCATATGAGGACTTTGTACTGGAAGTGGGCTTTGTAGCTTTGGGTTGGGATGGAATGGGAGAGTCCTCAACATTGGATCTGGATGCCCTTTTCTTGTATAATTTGAAGTGATCAGTCTTCTTAATATCGTCTGTGAGAAGAATATCAGGAATGGGCAATCCAAAGATTTCCTTATTGACACCTCTCGCAATGTATTTGAGATTACCCAAAACAAATTCATCCTTAGCATTATGGAGGATTGATTCACTCCTGGGATTGAAGTTATGAGTCTGTTGCAAGTACTGGATAACAAGCTTCGAGAATCTGATGCCAGGAATCACAAGTTTGTGTACTTTCTTTCTTCCTTGAGCTTTATTCTGAAAGTTTGTTCTATCGGTGATAAATGTGATCATTGAAAACGAGAATTCTTCCCAAATACGTTCCGAGACATTAATGTTCACCCCATTGACGAGACCCCATAGGATTTGCAGAATAGGTATCCTTACTTTATCGAACCCTGAGGTTTTGCCAGATAAGCATAAGTTGAGAATGGTAGTTATGGCTTTCCACGGTTGATACATGTGTCCAGTGATGATATCGGAAGCCCTTGATATGCCAACATGATAACCCAAACCAATCAGAAAGACTATTAGCTCTTTCGCACTAGGTGGAGGGGCAAATCGTATGGTGGGGTCACAGGGTGAGATTCCTAAGGCCTTGCTGATAATGTCAGATGTGATTTCAAATTCCTTATCATCAAGCTTGCAGGAATAAGTGGCGGAGATCTTGTTCCATGTGACGGTGTTCCAAAATTGTTGTAGGTAAATGGAAGGGATAGTGCATTGCTTGGTCATGGCACTGAAGAAATTAGTGTTTTTAAGAATATCAATAGCCACCTTGAAGATTGGGTTTTGTTGAATCCTTTCCAAGTCCACATAACAGTTACTTTTCCCAATCTCTACCCATTTGTCTACTGGAAGAATTTCATTGTCTGTAAGAACCGTGGGTGGAGCAGAGGTTGCAAGGTTCTCAGATGAGGTATTGTTTGTCATTGATGATCTAAAGAAACACACATATAACAACAATGATTGATAGCATGTTAGTTTAGATGTGGTTAGTTAAAGCTATTTTTAAGGCAATTTCATGACAAAACACTATGAGTAGCACCCATGATAGATTACAGTTAAGTAGATTGACATGCATAGGATGTAGATTAAGTAGCTTTTGTAATTTTCAAAGTAACAAGTCATGTTGACAAAGTTTTTCAAGACATAAGTTGAATTTGAGTCAAAAAATGTGAAAAGCAAAGTTGCTATGATAGGATTTCATGAGACAAGTTGCTATAACGGAAGTGTTATAACAGATTTTTTAAACAAGATGATAATTTAGGTTGTTGCAATAGGAACCAAAAACAAATTGCTTAAACAATAATGTTATAGCAAGTCGCTAAGAGCACTTTGTCAATAAAAATTGCTACAAGTAATCCTGAACCAAGTTGCTAGCATGAAATACTTATAGCAAGTCGCTTTACACATTTTGACAAAATCAATTTGCTACATGAAAATTATTAACAAGTCGCCATGGCAAGTCGCTAACTTGTCAAAAAAGTCGCTATAAGAAAAATACAAGGCCAAGTCGCTACAAATCAAATCACTAAGTCGCTAACTGTAAAGACAAGTTGCTATCAAAAGAAACAAGGCCAAGTCACTACGAATCAAATCACTAAGTTGCTAACTTGTAAAGACAAGTCGCTATCAAAAGAAACAAGGCCAAGTTGCTACACTTCAAATCACTAAGTCGCTAACTTGTAAAGACAAGTTGCTATCAAAAGAAACAAGGACAAGTCGCTATGAATCAAATCACTAAGTTGCTAACTTGTAAAGACAAGTCGCTATCAAAAGAAACAAGGCCAAGTCGCTACACTTCAAATCACTAAGTTGCTAGCAAGAATGTATTCAGATAACACAACTCGCCATGAAGAAACAATGAACCAACTCGCTACCAAGAACACAGTGTTTAGTAGGTAAGTCGTTACCAAGAACAATTCATAGCATTCGCTTAACACTACGATCCAATCAACAAATGTAACCATTAAAGTAACACCATCAGATCGCTATAATGAACAAGTACAATCAATCCATAACCATAAACAAAATCAGAAACACAACTCACACAAACCACATACAAGAGATTCTACAAATCGCTCAAAGACCCATACATACAAATGCAAAAAGACATCTATCCAAACAACACCTAAACCATCAACATATATATCAAGTGATTCATAACATTAATCCATTTTACAAACCTAAGCGAGGAGAGCAAATGACAAGGATCAAGAACTCAATGAAATTTGTTAAGGGAACTAGGTTAGGGGATGCATATAATTCATATGTTTTGAAACATAAATGATTGATATAAGCCTTACCACAAACAAGTCGCTAGCAAGGATATGTTACGAGAGAGAGAAAGCAAGGAAAATCTTTTGAGTATATGAAAAAAACAAGTCGCTAGGGGATAAGAACTGTTTTTCAAGTTTTTCAAAGTTACCACTTTTAGTCCCTGTACATGTGCAGAATAATCAACTCGCTATGACAAGTCGCTATCTCTCAAATTTTAAGGCAAGTCGCTATATATTAGAGGTGGCAATTTGTGCCCAAAATCAAAAGAATGGGCTAAATGGGCAAACTTTTAAAAGATTTGGGCACATTTGGGTCCCCTCCTTTTTTTTGAAATGGGCATGTATTGCCCATTTAGAAGTTAAATGGGCATAACGGGCACATGTTTTTCTCGAACATTAGATTATTTTTAAAGAAAAACTTACATTTTATTTTTTTAATATAAATGAGATGTTACGTTCGATGAATTTATTCGTCATTTTAGGTCTTTTTAAAAGCGATTTCGTATAACACGAGCCCGTTTGGCCCGTGCCCGTTTAGCCCGTGCCCGTTTGGCCCATAGCCCGTAGCCCGTTTGACCCGTAGCCCGTGCCCGCCCGGCCCGCCCGTTTTGCCACCTCTACTATATATCAAATTTTATACTATTAACACTTTCAGTCCTTGAACTTATCAGATAGCATGCAAATACAGTTTCTAAAAACATGTATAATAAAATGACAAGTAACAAAAAGTGACATATCATAGATAAGAAATCTAGCACAGAGGACATAACGAAGCAAGACTTAAACATGCATCAGCACACAATACATATCAAACAATGGTGCAGAGAGAAACAGAGATAACGAGATAACTTGAAATATTCTCCCCCTCAATCAATGTCACCAATGAACATTGATTGAATTCTAACCCCCCGCTATAAAACTAGAGTATATCTTTTGTTCGAACTTCATCTATGGACCCGTGTCATTATTGAATGACATTTCTAGAACCGTAGATGTTATCGATTACAAGAGATGCACCGTTTATCAGATTGAGGGTAAAAAAAATGATTTAATAATAATAAAAAATGATAAATGATTTAATATTCTCTCTAATTTTTTTTAAACTAATTTGTACACAGATTCATGAGAACGAGTCCTGATTTAAGTCGAATAAGAGTCAAAGTACGAGGTACATCAATTCCGACAAGCTACAGTTCCTGAGTGAGCAATCTTCATTTCTCTTGGGAACCAAGTCATGATGTTCATGATTGAATTGAGCATTGTACCTGAAAAAGACTGAGAACACTTTGCACTAGAGGCACATGTAGTATTGCAAATAGATGAGTTAGTAACCTGAGTGACCTCACTATTAGATGTTGCACAGTTTGATCTAGGAGTGTCATTAATAGAAATCCCTGTAGGTTCAATATTCTTGAAGAGTTTTCGTGTGGGCATCCACTTAAGGTAAGATCTAGGTATGTAAGTTCATTTGGATCCTGAAAACTGAAATAGTCTACCAGTGGAGATCCATTTGAAACAACTGCTAGTAGATTTGGATGTAGGCACTTCCCTGTTTTGAATATTGGTCCTTTTGTAATTAGTTTGTTTCTTAGGGGATTGATCAACCATTTGATGCTTCTTATGAGAACTAGATGAACTCCTAGTATTTATGATTTTAGGACTTTGAACTTTAAACTGGGGTTTGTTATTCATCATATCGGAATGAATTAGTGAAGTGATTGGTTTTGACAAAACAATATTAACATCAACTTGGGAGGCAAGCTTAGATTTCGATGGCTTAGATCTTTCAGTTCTAAAAGCATTGGGCTGCCTAACTACAATACATTTTGGCTTATTCAGTACAATTGGCTTTCCCAAGGTTGATGGTTTTGAAAACTTAGTGTTCACCCTATTTCCAATAGATTTCCTAAGCTCATTTTTTAAGGCAACAATAGTGAAGCTCTTATCCTGAATTTGGGCTTTGAGGGCATCAATTTCAGCCAAGAAGGAATTAGTTTGATCTATCAACTTGGAATTGTTCTCTAATAAGTTCTTTCTTAAGGACTCATTTTCCCTTAATAGGTTGGACACACACAGAGCCAATTCGTCATTCCTAGATTTAAGCGTATTATTCACCTCATGGTTAGGATTGTTCATCCCTATATTACATTTCTTATGCAGATCTGAGAGTTCTGATTTCAGATTGCATATTGTTGAATCTTTGTCCTGAATCTGGGTTTTTAAGTGGTTAATTTTAAAAAATTCTCAAAATTCTGGGAATTCTTGATTTATGCTGGTGTTTGTAGTAAGAAAACTTTCTTCTCTTTGTTGTATTGGAATTTCCCAGGAAATGCAATGTTTTTCAAGAATTGAGTATTTGTTTGAAAGTTCATAATAAACCCCTTTTTCAACCATGTAATTTGTTTTGGAGATTTTAGATTCAGGCTTAACCAAGAAACATTTATCAATATCATGATCAGAGTTAGGATAAAATTGATCAGGTACATTAATGGATGCATTATGTTGATCAGTTAAGGGTACCTCATCACGTAACTCTGGATCATTTGTTGGGATGGCATCTGTATTCTCCTCATGCATAATAGGAGGTACTGAAATCCAATTTGTTTCAAGCTTTTCTGACTCTGAGCCTTTGTATTCTGTACAGTCGGTTTTATCATCCTTTGTTGTATCTAATATAATGCATTCAACATCATCTGTTCTTTCAACTGATCCATTACCCGATTTATCACAACTTTCACTTAATTTAATCTGACACCCATTCAACACATTCAACTGAACATTCTCTTGAGCAGCTTCCCTAATGTACATTTTCACATTATCCATAAGTTGGATAAATGTGTTGATGTACTCATGGATTTCCATTCCAGTATGTTTCTTGAATGAAAGTCCAGCCACGTGTTGATCAAAGTCTACAGAATATTCCCCATTGATAAATGGCTGAAATTGGTTATAGATTACTTGAAGTGCAGCATTCGAGTCTTCTATTAATACCTTCTCTTTGGTAATTTGAAGCTTCAGTTGTTCTAAGTTCAGCAACACAGTTCTTGTCAATGTGGATAAGTCCTGACGGAAAAGAGCACTGCATGTTCGATCTCTAGTTGTGGATAACAGTTGTGTGAGGTGTTGATGAAGTAGTTGAAAGGACTCAATGTTGCATTCCATTTTCCTTGCATCATGTGTAATTAATAAATGTGATTCAGTGAAATTTGACTCAGAATGTGAAGTGTTTTGATCATAAATTGTTGAATCAATCAAGGTAGAGCATTCTGAATAGCAACCAGTTTCATTGTTCTGTGAGGTATCATAAAGTTCAAGCACTTTGGAGATTAAAGGGTCAGTGATGTAAGACATTGTGTTGATGGATATTAGATATGAGTAACTTGCATAAATTCACCAAATTGCTATAAAGACAAGTCGCTAATAGAACAACTCGCCAAGAACAATAAAACCAAGTCGCTAGAAAATTTAGAACCAAGTCGCTAGGTAGCAACTCGCTAAAACTCAAGTTACAGTGAATCAAGTCGCTAATCCCAAGTTGCTAAGACCCAAGTCGCTGAACACAAGTCACTATGGTACCAAATCGCTAAACAGTCAAGTTGCTAAGGAACAACTCGCTAAGTATCCAAATCGCTAAGAGACAACTAACTAAGAACTAAAAGTACAAATTGTTGGAATCACTCCTAAACCTAAATCAAGTGTTAGTAATTCATATGTAATAGTTAGCTTAATTATGGCCTTTATGTTTGTTATTAGCTTAAGCTTATGTAGAAGGCCCATGAGCTTAGGCCCAAGCCCATAGGATAAAGGAAGGGACTAGGAAGTGTTTGTTATAAGCTCGTCTTGAGGCTGTTCGGATATTTCTCGCCTTCGCGGCTCATATGAATATGACGGTCTTTCAGATGGATGCCAAAACTGCGTTTCTCAACGGACAACTGAAAGAAACGGTTTATGTCAGCCAACCAGAAGGATTCGTTGATCCCGAGTTCTCGAACCACGTCTAAAAACTGAACAAAGCTCTTTATGGTCTCAAACAAGCTCCTCGGGCATGGTATGATAAGCTATCATCTTTCCTCATTGCTAATAATTTCACCAAAGGTTCGGTCGACCCTACTCTTTTTATACAATATCACGGGGCACATATCTTAATTGTTCAAATTTACGTGGATGACATCATTTTTGGGTCTACACATAAAAAGTACTCAATCGCTTTTGCAAAACTAATGAAAAATTTTTTTGAAATATCCATGATGGGTGAACTTACGTTCTTTCTAGGACTGCAAGTTCATCAATCACCCCGTGGTATTTTCTTGAGTCAGTCCAAATATGCCCTTGAATTGTTAAACAAATTTGGAATGAAAACCTGTGACACTTATGCCACACCAATGACTCATACCAAGAAGCTAGACGCTGATTTACATGGGAAATTAGTGGACCCTACCAAATACCGAAGTATTATTGGGTCTCTCATGTATCTAACAGCTAGCCGACCTGACATTGTCTTTGCCGTTTATCTCTGCTCCCGTTATCAGTCAAGAACAACTGAAACCCACCTCTCTGAGGCTAAAAGAATCCTCCGATACATCAAGGGAACCATTAACTTGGGGATCTGGTATCCGAAGGATTCTGGTTTTGAACTAATCGCTTTTTCAGATGCTGATCACGCAGGATGTTTAGATTCACGAAAAAGTACTTCAGGAGCACTACAATTTCTTGGTGATAAACTGGTGTCTTGGCAATCAAAGAAGCAGGATTGTACATCGTTGTCATCAACCGAAGCAGAATATGTAGCCATGTCGGCGTGTTGTGCTCAAGTCATCTGGATGAGAACACAACTCAAAGACTATGGTTACGTATTTGACAGAATCCCGATGTACTGCGACAATCGGAGTGCCATTGCGATCTCGTGCAACTCAGTTCAGCACTCGAAATCAAAGCACATCGATCTTCGCTATCATTTCATCAAGGATCATGTGGAACAGGGTACAGTTGAATTATACTTCGTGGGTACAGAATACCAATTGGCAGATCTACTCACCAAAGCCTTGCCTCCCGCTAGGTTTAATGAGTTGGTCCACCGGATTGGTATGAGGTGTTTGACTCAAGAGGAATTGGATGACCTCCTAAAACAGTCTTAAAAACCTGTCAAACACCAAAATCTCTCTTGTAAATAATTTTTCAAAAACAAAATAGAAAAATATAAAATCAGATAAAACAAAAAAAATATTCTTCTATCCATATTTCTTCAAACATGGCAAGTACATTTCTTCCGTCAACACTCAAATTTTTCAAAATTCAGTATTTTTTCGATCAAGTGTTGAGGGGGAGAAAATAAATACTTAACTGTCTCAAAACATCCGTGTACTTGCATGTTATCCTATCCTGGTTGTTTCTTTAAAATGGTGGTCACATTTTCTGGTTCAATGACACTCCTCGGACTAAAATTTATAACCTTTCATTATTTCTTAAGTCGAGGGGGAGTGTCGTCAAGTTTCTTTCTTAAAATCTATCATTTGGTAACCAAAATAGAAGTTAAAAGGCTTTGGATGAAAATGGAAAAGATGGAGGGACCAAAACTGCCAAAAGCTTAAAGTTATTTTTAATAAAACTCCTCCACCTAACTATTTCATCTCACATTTATTACACAAACCTAACTAATCCTACGCATACAAATCGTTCAAGAAATCTGTGTTTTTGATCATCAAAGTGTAAGTGTTTTCATAATCTTAACGTAATTACAAGCAAAGGTTTTGATTTTTATGCAAATCCAACGGCTAAATTATGAGATATGAGTGATTATGTGTTCTACGCATAAGCGTATGAACACACAATCATTGGTATGTGTTTGTGGTTAAAATAAGAGTGCCAAAATGTTTTAATAACATCAATGATACTATGTTTATCCTCAAAACCCACCCAGAAACACGAATGGATTGATTTTTAAAATTAGGGTTTATGCGTTAATTTGGGTGTTTTCTAATGAGAACGTTTTTGGTGATAAAGATTGTTGTATGAGGTTGTTTTCAAGTTGAATTGAGCATATTTAAACCCATAAATCACCCAGAAATACTAATGATTCATAAATTGAAAATTAGGGTTCTAGTTCATACGAATTAGGTATTTTTGATTCATGGCTTACTTGATGTTAAAACTTGGATAAACATACTCTATGACCTCCCAGAAACACTTTGGTGCAAATCCTATGGCTAGAAATCATATGCGTAATTCATGAACTCTAGGGTTTAAGTTCTACGCATAAGTTATCTTACGCGTAAACTATTTGATGAAAATTCATGCCATGATCTGTTATAAGATGAATGTATGTGTTAATATTGATGATATGATGAATTTATTTCAGGTTTGTTACAAGTGAGAATTCAGAATCAAGGTTCTAAGCAAACTACGCATAAGGATCACCTTACGCGTAGCATGTTATGCGTAAGAGTAATCTTACGCGTAGCGTCTACGCATAAGGTTCTACAATGGGACTACGCGTATCCTGTGAAGGATATGCGTAAACAGTGACCTCTACGCATAAGGTCTACTCTTATGAGTATACCTTACGCGTAAGGTTTTTATACGCCTACGCGTAAGCTCTACGCATAAGGTTCCTTGTTCCTACGCGTAATATTGCTTACGCGTAAGTCAGGATCCTACGCATAAGCTTTCGTCTACGCATATACCACTACTGTTTACGCATAACTTTTCCACATTTACGCCTAAGTCTTGATTGACCTTAATTATGAATTGTTACGCGTGCAATCTTGTAAATAACAAATCATAACGTCACGAAACCAATAATGTCACTAATAAGCTTAAATGTTTAATATGTTGTGTAAAATAAGTGATAACATAAAATTTAAAAGGTAAAGTTAACTAACTCACGAAACTTATCACAGCGTCATTGGACTATTGGACACATAAGTGACTTTGGACTCGTAACAATCATTGACATTGTACATTCAATAATTAGACAATAAAACCTTCTGCTGACTAACATAATGTCTTTCGATATGTTGGTTCTTTTGGCTAATGTTATTTCAGATCACGACATGGCTGCTCAAATGAATGTGGATGCACCAGATTTTCTCACAATGGCCGATATCTTCCCTAATGGCTATCCGAGGAAGATTGGAAAGAACAACCTTCGGGTTGACTTTGAAACCCTCACCTGCTCAGAATCTTCCTGTTTGATTGCTATGGATATTCTCAAGAATCATCCCTACCAGAACATGCTCTCACATTCTGCTACAGTACCAGAGATCTACATTCAACAGTTCTGGAATTCAACAGTTCTTCTCATCCCTGACATCGAGCCAACCGACTTCTATGCCACACCTGCTGAAGAGACAGTTTTACAATTCTTGATTGATATTGGCTATGATGAAGCTTCAGGAATTATCTCTAAGCATTCTCATGTGGAACTTAAGAACATTCCTCAACCGTGGAGAACTCTCTACATCATCATTACCAAATCTGTCTCTGGTCGTGATAGTGGCTATGAGCATCCCAAGCTCATAGAACTGCAAATATTTTGGTCATTAATCAACATGAAGCACATCGAACTGGAAGCTCTGATATGGGATGACATGATGTCATTTCTCAAAAAGCTTGGCTCAAAGATTCCCTATGTCAGATACACTAAACTGTTGATTCAGAGAGCACTTGGACTTCATCCCGATATTCCCAAGAGGCTCAATGACCCCGACAATCACGACATGTTGACTGAGCCTATTTTATCTGTCAGAATCAAGGAATCGT
This sequence comes from Chrysanthemum seticuspe, assembly GCA_019973895.1. Taxonomy (NCBI): domain Eukaryota; kingdom Viridiplantae; phylum Streptophyta; class Magnoliopsida; order Asterales; family Asteraceae; genus Chrysanthemum; species Chrysanthemum seticuspe. Next base: position 28,756,479 of record BPTQ01000005.1, read on the forward strand.
CAACAAAGAAACAGGGTGCTGTATTACCTGATCACCTTCTGTCTGACGAAATCAAAAAGTTCTACACATACAAAAGGTATCTGGTAGCAGTAAAAGAAGGCAAAGTTGGTCATCTCGATGAGAAGTCTTCTGGAACACCTACACGGAGAACCAGAAGAGGCAGTGCAGGAAGTGCTATAAGAACTGAGAGTCAGAGGAAGTTTCCCAAGAGGAATCCTCCTCGTAAAAAGAATGTTCCTTCTAAGGAAGCTGGTCCTATTCCCATTCCAAAGCTTGAACCACAAAGAAAGCTAGTGGACGAAAGCTCTGAAGATACACAATCGGACGAAGAGGTCTTCTACTCTGAATCTGCAACCGAACCACCTTATGATGAAAGCTCAAGCTCAGATGAAGAGCAACTGGAAACATCCTACAGGAAGAAGTTTAAAATCGTTAGACACCTACAAAAAGCTAAAGAATTTGAACAAGATCAAATGCGTGGCCCCGGAGGGTCGAGTGGTGGTGTCCACTCTTCACCAGATCCTGATGCGGTTAATCAACCCGATAAGGGAACTGGTGCCACCACTCTTGTACAACAGCAAAAGCTTGTGGAGGACTCTACTGATTATAACATTGAGGAACCAGAAAAGGAGAAGTCTGAGCAAGATAAAGCTGATGAAGAAGCTAAGTCTAGAAATGATGAAGATATTGATTATGAAAAGTTTCTTCTTGACAGTCCCGTACGGTCTAAGGAGAAAACTTCTGAACCACCAAAGGACCCAGAGTCTCCTCACATCTCATCATCATCGGATTCATCTTCCCACTCCTCACCACCACCATCTAAAAGATCAACCAAATCAACATCCAAATCAGTGAAGAAGCCAACTCGATCTTGGATTTCTCATACTCATAAAAGAATTGTGAATGCTGTCAAACAAGTCAGAAAGAAAGACATGCTTTACAGGAAGATGAATTTCTACGCTGATCAGATACAGTATCTTCATGATGAGAATGACGAGATGAAAGTTGAAAGGGAGTATGTTCAGAAGCTCGTGAAAGATGATCTTCAAGGGAAAATGGACGAAATAATCAAAGGTTACACTCAAAATTACCTTCTTGACTTTGTTCCTGAAGTTACAAAGGAGTTATTCACCAAACAACTCTATCCGAATCTACTTCATCTGGCCAAGCAGACTATGAAATCAACACCAATGCACGTGAGCATCAATCCAGTTGATCCCATAAGCTTCTCCGATGCTGAGTTAGTTGACCGGCTGGTAGCTCAAATGTCCAAACGATCTGCAACACTTGCCTCTCACGAAGGTAAATTGCTTGAAGCATTGCTGGAATATCAACTCAAATCAGCATGCCGAGAAGAAGCTGAAAGGCCGAAACGTCCAAGCGACGATGAAGATAAGGATCAGGATAAGAATGACGAGCATAAATGCTCGAAGAAGTCTGGTGAATCATCTTCTATGCAACCTCCACCCAAACGGACTCCAGCACAACAAAGGTCTCCTCCTCGCTCTTCTGCTGAAAAACCTTAGGATTCTTCTGAGTTACCACCCGAGACTCAGAAAACCGGTGATCATTTTGAGTATACGGGTGGTGACGATGAAGAATTCCATGAGCCCCAAAAACAACCCGCCTCTCCCGACAAAGTACAGAAACCAGAATCCTCATCTAGGCCTAAGAAAAAGAAGAAGAAGGCGCCCAAGGCTGACGTCGTATCATGGCTAGATGAAGATAACACTGAAGAATTTGAATGGTTTTCTACACTTGTTAACTCCACCCCCTATCCAGCTGAAGGTCAAGATCTGGTAGACGGTAATACATTGGAGCATGCTAAGATACTACAAGAAAAATTCCGAGTAAAGAAGATGACGAAATCTGAGTTGAGGCGAATCAAGAATGAAGCTTTTCAACTGTTAAAAGATAGCTCGAAAAGTGCCATCGAGGTCGAATATCACCTTGAAAACATTGCTCGAGCTATGTCTAACAACATGGATTGGCTCAACCCAGAAGCAAACATCGACTTCACCAAACGGGACAACCCTCCATATTACACCGACTAGTCTAAACCTCTACCAACAATTGGCCAACCAGATGAGCCTAGGATTCCATTCCGATATTTCTTCAACAAAGACTTGAAATTTCTTCTACATGGTGGCGATGGTTCAAGGAAATACGCTACATCTCTGACACTTCCATTCCCAGCAGCCATATACTCTAACTGCATAGCCATCGAGGAAAGAGCTAACCACATGTTCTCCAACAATGTGGCAGAGTATGACCGTGATGCACTGTATGGGATTCACCATTGGCCGAAACGCCGAAGAATCTACTACAGAAGCTGCCAGGTTCAGAAGTCTCAACATGCAGTGTTCAGTACTAAGAGTATCGTTGCCATCAAACACGTTGATCTTTCGTCCAAATGGGACTACACTTTTCTCAAGAATATTGTGGTCAAAAGGCAAGATGAAAGGGATTATGCATTCTCTGAAGCTGACTTTGAGAATTTGTCTATCAACGACATTGAAGACATGTACCTTGCCAAAGTATAGGGTCGCATGAGAAATTTTTCAACTAAAGTACAACGTGAATTCATCAAGTCATTGCTCATCTTCATCAGACGCATAGTCATCAAAGAACGTGTAGAAGATCTCCAGCTTGCAGTTGAATCTTATCAGACCCGTGACAACATCACTCCACCTCAGCTAGACCTTTTCGACATCAACCAGCTCTCACAATATACACTCATCAGCAAACCATTCGGCGTCGTTTACCGCAGTGAACTTCAAAGAAATTGCTTAATGGCGTGTAGAGATCTTCACAAATTTGGGGATCACACTTTGAAGATGGTTAGGGACGGATTGGCTTATAGGTTGAAGGATATACATCAAAAGATTGGGTCTCCTAAGCGATGGAATTCTCAGGACCGAAGGGATGTGAAGAGGATCATCACTATGATTGATGAACGGTTGTTTCGACGGGATCAGTTCAGAACCTTGGAAAGCTTTGTTGGTGGTCGACCCAGGATTAACATCACCGGCTATCAAAGCCCTGTTCGCACTCCTGGCAACATCACTGGACTTCCTGGTACCCCTTGAACTGCTTCTTTCATTATTACTTTGGATGTGTGATTATATATGTGTCAATGGCTTGTGCACACATAACAGTGTACAACCCGTAATTGTCAAGAAAGGACCATGTGGTACGCTTCAGTGCCACAATCCTTATAAAAGGAGCGAAAGCTTCTTACTTTTGAGTAAAACCTATCAAACCTTTCATTCCTTCAAGGTTTTGCTCAAAAGAACAAGTACTTCCCCGTATGTTTTTCAAAACCTCAACCGTTTATATCACTTGTTGAGGGGGAGTATTTGAATTAAAACTTTGTTCACAAATTGTTCACAGTGATCATCTTCCCGCAACACTCGAAATGGTCATATTTATTCTCAACTTTTCAAAAATAACATTTTATATGCCATTTTTTAGGGGGAGAAAATTATGTGATAAGAAATATGTTGTGTAAATGCAAATGAATCTTTGTGCTATAGACTTAACCAACGAATTGACGGTACTTAACTGTTAGTAATTCGAAAAGAATTGTCCTGGACGAGTAATAATTTCAAGCTAGTTCGCTAGTAATGTGAACGTGTCTCGCAAAGGACTTGTCCGAGTAGAAAGTACCATTCGAGAAACTCTTGGTAGACATGAACTCTGACGGGTTTGACAATCTTTCGAGGCTTGTCTACACCTTCAAGGTAGTTATTAGAGCTAGTTGTCACCTAAAAGCTGACAATGTAACTCTTTAACTATGCAACGTAACCGTGTCTCGCGGGGGATTTTCTATCTTGAGTTGATCAATTCATAAAGTGCGCGCTCTTTCCTCACTGTGCAGATTTCCGTAAAAACTCTTAAGCACATGTGGAGGGGGAGTATTTCTAAAAATCTGAAACTCTTGAAGTGTTCAAACATGTTTTTTTCATTCACAAACACTTTGAGAGATTTTCTTGAAAATTGGTTTTATGGCAACATAGGTTAGTCATGGAGTTATAAGGTGACTAAGGTTAGGAATAACCGTCCTATGATCCGCCAGAGCCGGAGGGATCTACCCAAGGACATCACAAATAGTTAGTACTTAGAAGTCCTTAGGTACGATTATAAAAAGGAGAAAATGAGAATCAGAGAAAGAAAGAGTTGAAGAATTAAAAAGAAATGCAAAGAAAAGGGTGAAAAGAAATAGCCCTCCAAATTATTCAACTTAGGGCAGGCACCGAGATCAATTCATATGCTACTGGTTGTCACTTAGTGACGCCGGTATTGAAGATTAAAAGTCGTCATGGACCCAGTGACGCATGCACTAAACCTTCTTAGCCACTCAAGTTTCTCTCAACAGAAGCTTGTTTTATTCTCACAGGGAACCCTACGTAAACTATTGGCTTTCTCTTAGAGATCGCTGGTATTGAAGAAGGAGACCCTCTCCCTAGTCTCCGCTCAGGAAAAACCAAAACGCAATATTGAGTCTAGAGCCACGAGATTCATCAAAAGATCTCTTAGGTACACTTGACATTTCATCACTTGATGTTCAACAATAAGAACATCAGTGGTACGTTATCGAGTCCTTCACAGATCTTAGCAATCTGCCGAGAACATTTATAAGAGGTTCACAACTGTGATCCTCAGTGATTGAATGGAAACTCCTGCCAGGGTCAACATCAAACAGCCCTGACAGCAGGTCACTTTGGTAACTCCTCGTGGATTACGCTTAGTGTGTCTCAAACGGTCTACAGTCGTGAGGTGATACTTCGGTGTACCTCAGCGACTCATCTGAACTGTAGGTGTACTTCGGTACATCGTGTTATCTCACTTGTGGACTCCAGTTCAGGAACGGCCTTTGTGAGAATTAGAGTTGTGTTTTCACACTATGCTATTAACACTCTCGAAGTTCAAACTTGTAAGTGCCGGAATGCGCTTATTACTAACCGTTTTCATGTTTACTTCTTATGGAAGCTCTGGAGCGGATTGATCGTGCAGATTCTTTACATGCTCATGCCAACATCATCACTAATGGAAGTTCTATCTTAAAGCAACACAAAAGTCAGAATGATTCTTCGTCAAATCAAAGGATCTACAAAGTTAAAGACTTAAAGAACTTCATCAGTACTGAAATCCAACGTCAAAGAGCATGTGAGCATGTTGAAGAATGACGTGGAGACACTGGAGCAACGAATCAGACCTGAGGCAGACTTGATGCAGACAACAACATCATACTATCACTACCATCACAAAGAACAATGATCAAAGAACAAAGTTAAAGTTGACGTCAAAGCAAAACTGTTTAAAGAAAACAATTTCTCTACACTGGGGAGATTGTTCAAATCGAGGCAATTCTTCTCACTAGAAAGAAGAATGTCAAAAGATGTCAAAGCTACTATTACATCAACGCCTTCACCGTTCATATTCATTCATCACCAACACTTAGGGGGAGATTGTTGGAATCACTCCTAAACCTAAATCAAGTGTTAGTAATTCATATGTAATAGTTAGCTTAATTATGGCCTTTATGTTTGTTATTAGCTTAAGCTTATGTAGAAGGCCCATGAGCTTAGGCCCAAGCCCATAGGAGAAAGGAAGGGACTAGGAAGTGTTGCCCTAGCTTCCCTCCTATAAATACTCTTGTATAACCCTCACTTGAGGGTTGGTTGTTCAATTTATTTCTTTCACACATACTCTACGCATAACCGTTTACTTGTATCGTGTGTGTGTGTTTGATTTATTGTTCAATCGCCTTTATCTCTTTCTATTAAGCTTGTGTTGTAAAACTAGTGACCTAACATAAGTCACTAGAAATAATGAAAGCAAGTCGCTACCCCTCCAAGTCGCTAGCCGTAGTGGATAATCCACTAACTTGTACTGTTTGCCGGCTTGTCTAAATAGACAAGTCGCTATGATCAAGTCGCTACGACTAACACTGCAACTCGCTAAAAATTACTGAAGCAAGTCGCTACGAAGAACTTTAACTCCAAGACTCAAGTCGCTACCATGAAAAACTTCAAAACCACATTTTTCAATCCAAAACAAGCCCAACCACAGTGATTTAAGCTTTCCAAATCAAAACCCAAACACTTACAATGATTCTAAACACAAAAATACACTCAAAATTCAAACTCTAACACAAGAAATGATCCAAATGATGCAAAAACCACTAAACTTTCTCAAACTCAAAAACCATCTAAACAAAAAAATCTAGATCGGACACTGCTTATAGCTAGATACATTTGAGTAGGTGATCTATGCATATGGTATCGAGATAGTAGATTAGTAGTAGCCTCTAAAAATATGATATTCCAGTCCATACCCCGCGAACAAGCAAGATGCTCACAAAGACTACGCTTCCAAGTGTACAAACAACCTGCAACAAATTGGGACAAATTGATAATAGTGAGCATGAATAATAGGTTCCTTTTAAGTCTCGTTCATGGATACACAGATTGAGATTAACTAAATTACATATTTATAAGATAATAACTACTTAAAATGTTCACATCAAATTTTTCGACAGGCATAGTGATAAAAGAATTATGGCCCGTTAATTTTGGTTCTGGCTAGTTAAGAAAAGGGTCAAAAGAGCTTCGGATCAAAACATGTAACGTTTGATATATGTCAATGAGGCATGGGAAAATGTATAAATTTCAATAATCATCGAATTTTTTGAACAAAGTAATTTACGAAGTGTTTTGCTTTGGAATATACTTTAAACAAATCCAAATCCATTTGACAAGTGTGACCCGCAAAAGCCGTTTCCTTTACTATATTTTATTTTATTTTAATAGTCCCGACCCGTTAGAGATAACACATAGCCTGAAACAACCCATTCATAACTCATAAGCAAATGGGGTGAAAATTGCTACCTCTATTAGAATCTCATTCCATGTTTTCTTGCAGCAGTGACAATGAAAAAGATATACCCAGGCGGCTTCAGTCAGAAAAGAGAGTACGATTTAACTGCCGGTTATAGTTTGTTTGTTCTTAAACTATGTTCTGTCATATCATACAGGATTTTTTAAAGAAAGTTAGTTCCAGGGGATTACCGTAGTGATCTTATGTAAATTAGTTTCAAGAGTTTTTCCTAATCAGCTTTATGTTTACCGATATACGACGAACGGCAAGGTTTTGTGCTTTCCATATATGGTTTACAATCTACTTGTGATCATATGTTTCTTTACAAAACTAGTTTGTTGTCTGCGTGTTTCGAGTTTTCTTTTTCTGTCTTTTTTCACTCAATTATTTTTTCTTTACAACATTGGTGTTGGGATTTTAGAACCAGTTAACCATTAACCTCTACGAGTACGCAGCGGATATTGGATCTAGTTATCGCAATTATGTTAAGCACGTAATTAATAAACAAATAATTAATACAATAACTAATTAATTAATAAAAGGGATATAGAAAACCTAACCTTGTTTGGCAATTGATCTTTAGTAACGGAACAAGTAAACCAAACGAACCCCTAGTATCAAAACTAGATACCTCGAAGAGTATCACACACAAACCTGATTAACGTATACGTTTGATTAAAACTCTAGTCGAGAACGTAAACAATAAAGCAAACAACCCTTTGTCACTTGAATGTAACCCCACGATCAAAAAACTACCAAGGAACCAAAGTAGCCTCTGTCTGAGATCTCCAATAAGCAGCTAAAACAGCTTGTCGCTTACCCGATATCAGACACACCTTGTCCGATATATTCAGCTTCTTGTCCGAGATATAGAACCACGAGCAGGAGCAGTTTCACCTTCTTGTTTCTGTTGTTTGTGTCGACAAGGAAACCAGGAAACAAGAACCAACCAATTGAACTAAACACTTGTCTTGAATACAAGTTTAGAACAAAACTTAAAACCCTAGTCGACTTGTAGAAACAAACGACCAAGATCAATAGCAGGAGATAAGTCGGTTAGGGATAAAGGAAGATGTCATGTTGCGAGATAATGCAAGGGTAAGGGGTTGGTATATATAGTGTCTTGGCCGACATACACTAGCATACCAAGCCTTGTTCGACAAGTCATAAAAACAACCCAAACTCATACTCCCTTTATTACCCAATCGGTGTGGATCACTAATGCCCAAGGCTCCACCCAATTCGACCCACATTAGAAGCCAATAACAGCCCATGGGTCAAATTACATATGAAACATGTATTGATACGCTTACGCAGCGCGTTCGGGGTCAAAGGAACTTCCTTTTCGTCGAGCACGTTTTATAACACCCTAGGCAGTGAACCTAATCGCTGTAGTGTAGTATTAGGGTAAGCCACGGGTATTGATATCGTTCACTAGGGGAATAGGAATGCTAGTAAGAAATTACTACACTAAGGTTGGGATTGAGGAAGATTATTTTTTTGCTTTTTTTATTTTTTTTTAGAAAATTGAAATTACGAATCTCAGGGTATTGGATTTGGGGGTTGGTATTTCTACCGATTACTTCTACTTATCTAATTATCTAATCTAAGGTGAGTGTAGTCTATGTCTAATTGATGTGTGCTCTTATGATAGTTAAAAATGTATTTGCTTAGATGTTATTACTCCATAGTTATCTCCTATTGATGGTTGAATTGTCACGTCCTTATTCTTAACGCGTTGTGTTTCTAAGGTCGTAGGGTATGCGTTTATCCCTAACTCTTTGAAGTTACCTAAGGTTAATGACTACGAAGTCTCTAGGATTCAAAAACTTAAAACTAAGGTGATCTTTGGATGTTTAGCCTACAATTCCACTAGTAACTATAAGCTAAGGTTCAACAAAGATTAATCAAGCATTAATAACACAACGGATGACCTATCGCAATACTAGGTCAATCACAATTAAGATAAGAGACAACCAATCAATATTCAATAACTAGGTTTCATATTATCTAAGCAAACACACAAGTAAATTAGCCGGACATGGAAAACATGCAAGCATACACACAAACAATTGAAGACATGATTGAATCAATGAAGTAAAACACTTACCTTGTTGTAAAATAGGGTATGGAACCCTAACATACTGCCCAAGAAAACTTTAGTTCGGTTTAGGTTTTTACTCCACAAAACTCCCTCTCTAAAACTTAAAAATTCGGATTCTATATATAGTGTTATAAACTGCGACGGCGTTACTCTTTAATTGTGACGCCATCGGGTCGCCGTTATTAGGGTTTTGTCTTGGCCACGTTATCATTGTGATGGTGTCACCTTATGCCTATGACGCCGTCGCCTTCAGTCTCTGACGCCATCTGGATCAAATCTAGGCCGTCTGAGCTGCGACGCCCTACTCTATTAAAACCTGATGCCGTCACTTGTTAATAAGCAATTTGGCTACTGAGTCGTCACAAAACATGTCGCGACGGCGTCGCAGTTAAACGCTGACACCGTCCCCTTCAGTTCCAGCAGCCTGAGTGTCTCGATTCTTGATTTTGGCCATTTTCTTCGTATATTCGCGCCTTTTCGTCCGAATAAGTGTCATTCCAGCAATTTGCCTTCAAGAGACCTAAAAAGGGAAAATGAAAGAATTTAAGTAGTAACGGATACAAAAGTGATCAATTAAGGGCTTAAATGACCTCTCAAAAGTGTACCTTTTAAATCCTTATCAAATATCCCTACACTTGGTATTTGCTTGTCCTCAAACAAATGTGCTTTTAGCCAATTAATTTATAAGTTAGGGGTCATGAAGCATTAGTTTAGAACAATTCACAACACATATAAGCCCCGCAAAAGTCATAACAAGCACGGAAATTACATACTAGTACCTCACAAGGGGTGTTTGGATACTCTCATCTCTCGGGTGTATATGAAATATATCAAGTTGGAAATGGAAGATAAACACTCGTTAACCGGTCCTAGTACATAGATTACCATAGGCTTGAGACTAGATCAAACCTCCATCGCTTTGGTGTAAGCACCTAGGAAAAACTATCCCAGAGATCTTTTAAAAGGATTGTAACGTTAGGCTTACGGTAGGGAAACAAAGGGTTTGGTGGGATAGGCGATTTAGTGGTGGCAAGTCAAAAATATTTATGTTACAAGCATGAGAAGAATGGCGTTGCTAAGCCAAGACTCGACACTCTAAACTCTAGATAAATTGAAACAAACAAACATAAATTAAAAGATAGATGTAGGATGGTAGCCCGTATGTTTTTCATTTTTTTGACACTTTTTTTTTTTTTTTTTTTTTTTTTTTTGAATCATACACTTTTACTCTACCATCCTCTACGATAACATCAAAATAATAGGGATTTATAGGCACATCCCTACACTTGAGTTTTTATTACTCTAACACTAATTTGACCCGAATTGAAAAGATCAAAACACTTGGAGTACATTATTACGCAAATAAAGGGAATTTGAATTTAACGTTCCATTCCCGTCATTTCATAAAATTTAACTTCTCCCATGAGTCCCAATCGTCCCAAAATTGTGTACAAAGGATATGACTCGACTTAGCAACTTATGCAAGCAACTAGATAATTGAACTAAGGCTTTAGTGTGGTAGCAATAATGCACTAAAAGTGAGTGCATACAAGGTAGGCTAAGGCGATTTGGGTGTACATTTGGGGGTGGATTGTAAACAATGCTCTTCATTGATATTCCAGAAAACCGAAACATCACGAGAACCGTGAAAAGGATAGGCTCTGAGGGGTTAACTAGGGGTATCGTGTACTAAAGATGAGTAGAACGCATGGGTGTGGGGGAATTACTCATCCGATGTGGAAGAAGTAATTATATTACGGGTATCAAACAAGGGTTATCCTAATGCCTCTTATCATTTGGTTATTCCTAACTACACAAGTGTATTCTTACTAGCGACCTCGGAATGCATCACAAAACAAGTTTTAGAATCTATTATACTACTGGTTCACACTCTAAGCATTAAGGATGAATGCTTTAATTCCTACTACTCTATGGGCGATCCTCACATTTTGGGTGGAATTTAGGTGGTAAAGGGTTTTTGTGCTAGTCATATAACTTCCTATCCGTGAGACGCTTTATTAAGACTAATGGCCCACTCCTACATGTCATGAAAAATTTTAAATTTGGTGCCAAAATTACTCTAACCGATATTTCTCATGGTTTATTACACAAATGAAATTGGACAAGGCAAATAGTCAAGGATAAGTATAGTTTCAAACTTCCCGTTTTATTTTTCCTCCCTACACTTAAACTGAACATTGTCCCCAATGTTCCCCGAAAGTATCAAAGTTATGATAATGGAAGGTAATTAAAAACAAAAGAAACTAGTACTCCCCTGATTAGCACGGTAGGATCGGTGTGAGGTAGTGGTTAAATCTTTCTTCAAGAAGAATGTTCTGCGTGAAAAGCTTCTTCCAATCTTTTGTATCTCCTTCTTGATAAATAAAACCTGCAAACTTAAAGAAAACAAATGAAACCTTCGTGTAAAATCGGCGGTAACAATATATATAAGACTCTACTAACTAGGATATAATGCTTGTGGAATGGATGTTTACAGATTTTCTGGAAAATTAAGACCTGGAAAATTCCAAAAAATTATAAGTAGCTCAGAAAACGAGAAAAAGTAGTAGGCTGTTTCTGATCCTCCTGACGCCGTCAGGTTGCGACCCTGACGCCGTCAGGTTATCCTGACAGAAACTAGTCTGCGATTTTCTGGAAAATTGTTATCTTTAGAATCTGGAAAAAGTCCTGCAAGAACATCCATTATGACTCGATACAAGCATTTGACTCGAACAAACACACATGTACATCTTTCAATTAATTGAAATTCTCATGTTCACGTTTCTTTTGAAAACGTGTGTAATCCTTCCTATACTTATCCCTTATGTAAAATACCTATATATGTAATTAAGACGAGGTTAAAGACAAAATAAAGCATTTTTACAAATTTAAACATGAGAATAAACAATCACTAAAAAGATATACGACACACAAACAAGCAAACAATAAAGCATAGGTTGCCTCCCACGAAGCGCTTGTTTTTGTTCGAGTCACGAGCTTGACTCTACCCTTATTTAATGGATAAAGGGGAAGTTTTTCCTACACTTAAGCTTAAGTGCGGGTGATAGTAGCGATACACACCCTTAGAGTGGAAATTTGCTACGTGAGGAGAGGGTGATGGGTGATTTATATGCTCAAAAGAGTATGCTCCATTCATTATAACCTTACCTAATTCTATTAGTGTAGCGGGTGGATCAAATCTCTCTCCTAAAAATGGATCATCTTCTATCAACTTCAAAAGATTCTTAGTTAAGGATCCATCTTGACCTAATAAACTCGGTTTAAACCCATAATGTTTCTTGTTATCAACCATGAATGGGTGATATAAGTGTGTAAGGTCATGGGTTACTCCTATATTAGCTTCCACTCTACATGGCCTAGAGTCTACCACCTTTATCAAGCAACTACCCGGACTATTTATTTTGATGGGTGGATTGGGGCCTAATTCAATTCCAAGATTCACATCTAAAGACGGAAAATTGGGTAAGGTTTTTGGTTGAGGCTCCGGTTCATCAAAATTAGGAACTTCCCTAGGACTAAGAGAGAGGTCATGACAACAAGCATCTAAACCTACATTCTCTAGTGGCGTTTGGTCCAAAGGTTCTATATCAATCGGGGTTCCTATAATCTCTTTTACTTCTTCCGGGTAAGTTATAGGTGATGTGTGTTCCTCAAGTGATGGTAGGGCTTGTTGGCTTGGAATTTCCACCTCATTCTCCATTTTATCTAGATCTCCTAAATGTTCATCATGTGTTTTAGTATGATCTAACCTAAATACACTCCTAAGTATCTCAAATCCTTCTTTAGCCATTTCAAATTCTTGGTCCGATTCATAAGAATCATTCTCAAAAATTTGATCACTATGTTCTATTTTCCTAAAGGATTTCTCACGCGTGTCATATGTTTTTGTGAAATCTATCCCACGCATGCAACTAGGTAGTTCAACTATAACCATCTCACAATCTTGTTCGGGTTTAGGTTCCATGTTGTTAAAAACTAGGTCTTTTTGATCATGATGGCTAAGGTTGGATAAATCCTCCTTATCCATTTCCTCAAGTTGTGACAACTAGTAGTTTATGCTTAGGAGGCTTTTCTCAAAAAATTTCCAGAGGGTCTCACTAAAAGGAGTTGATTCTAACAATGATCGTTGAATAGAAGCCACACAAGCACAAAATTTATCAAATCCATCCAACCTTACACCCGTCTCCTTATGGATATCTCTAAGATCACTCACAAATTCATTAGAACAATAAAAAGCAATCCAATCTGCGATATTCAATTGTTCCTCATTTGTTAATGATTCAAATGCAACTTCACTTTCCATAGCGACAAATGAAAAGGGTTTTACGAACACAAACACAAAAAAGGGGGATAGACTACAAGGAATCTAAAAATGAGAAAAACGCTTACTTGATAGGAATCAAGCAAGGAAACCTAAACGAGGTGAACTCCTAACTAGCTATTCTATTCCCTGGCAGTCGCGCCAAAAACTTGATACGCTTACGCAGCGCGTTCCAGGTCAAAGGAACTTCCTTTTCGTCGAACAAGTTTTATAACACCTTAGGCAGTGAGCCTAATCGCTGTAGTGTAGTATTAGGGTAAGCCACGGGTATTGATATCGTTATCTAGGGGAATAGGAATGCTAGTGAGAAATTACTACGCTAAGGTTGGGGTTGAGGAAAATTATTTTTTTGCTTTTTTTATGTTTTTTTTAGAAAATTGAAATTACGAATCTCGGGGTATTGGATTTGGGGGTTGGTATTTCTACCGATTACTTCTACTTATCTAATTATCTAATTTAAGGTGAGTGTAGTCTATGTCTAATTGATGTGTGCTCTTATGATAGTTAAAAATGTATTTGCTCAAATGTTATTAGTCCCTAGTTATCTCCTATTGATGGTTGAATTGTCACGTCCTTATTTCTTAACGCGTTGTGTTTCTAAGGTCGTAGGGTATGCGTTTATCCCTAACTCTTTGAAGTTACCTAAGGTTAATGACTACGAAGTCTCTAGGATTCATAAACTTAACACTAAGGTGATCTTTGGATGTTTAGCCTACAATTCCACTAGTAACTATAAGCTAAGGTTCAACAAAGATTAATCAAGCATTAATAACACAACGGATGACCTATCGCAATACTAGGTCAATCATGTTAATACAAATAAACCGTAAAAACGTTTATTAATATTTTGCGATCTCTTTGTGTTTTGTTGATAACATATATAATGTTGTCTTAAGTATAATTATAAGGATACATGTTATTTTTGTAAAGCATTTACATATAATCTTTTAAATACAAAAATGTAGTAACAAAAGCATTTGTTGTAATAGTTAATTAGGATGGGTAAAAATCACAACCCATGGATCTTAACCCATACCCAAAGAGACTTGATACAATGTATACTTAGATACATTGAATCTAGATATAACCCATGGACCAACCCATGACCCATAACCAAAAAACCCATGGGCAAAGAGGAGCGTTCCACGGATCCCTAGCTTTGTGCTAGCCGGATCCCAAGTGGAAGGGATCCGTGGGATCCGTGTGAACAGTGAGGAAATTTGCCTATAAATAGAGAGTCATTTCTTCATTCTAACTCACCCCTCTTCTTACTAAATCTCTCATACACTCTCATTCTCTTCTAACATATAGATCACTTGATCTAGAGAGTCGTTATTCTTTTCTTTCTATTTGTGATCCTCATATAGGTCCTTCTCTAAGGCGAGATCACGAGCATTCTACAAGTCATCCAAGCAAGGGGTCCTTGATTGATTTGTCACTCCGCAAGATTTCTGTAGCGAAGATCTTGTATTTGATATTTCACATATTTGTTGTGTAATAGTTGTGTTGGTTTGGTCCACCGTGCTACGGACTCGGTATCTAGCTTTGTACCGGATAAAGTGTAAGCAACGTTGTGAAGGCTTCTCCGCCAAGTGAAGGAGTTTGTTGACATAGTGCTTGAACTCTCGAGTAGGTGACTCGGGGAGTGGAGTAGGGCAAGGAAGGTGTCCTTGTAGCCGAACCACTATAAATCGGTTGTGTCATTTCTATCCCTTATCTTTGTTTATTTACTTACATTATCATTAGATCTATACGTTCTCAACATCCATACGATTTCACATAATATCGAATCTAAAGTTTTTGAAATCAACTTAAAATCGGCAAAACTATTCAACCCCCCCCCCCCCCCCTTCTAGTTTTCCACAATTGGCATCAAGAGCTAAGTTTATAAAAGTTTTAAAATAAAATTGTATTTTAAAAACTTTTCGATCACTATGGGTTCTGAAAATTATAAGGAAGGGCAATCTATGCAACGACCACCACTACTTGAAACTAATGGTTTTATATATTGGAAAAATAGATTCGAAACATATGTGAAGTCTAAAGATATTGATCTTTGGTACATTATTGTTGAAGGTGATTTTGAGGCTACCTCAAATGATGATAAAGGAAATTTAGTTCACATACCTCATGATAAACTAAATGATGAAATGAAGAAAAAGTTTTCTAAAAATAGTGAAGCAAAAATGGTTTTATATAATGCTTTACCGAAAAAGGAATTCGAAAGAATTTCTATGCTTAAAACCTCTAAAGAAATTTGGAACTCTTTAGTTGTAACACATCAAGGCAACCAACAAGTTAAAAATAATAAAATTGATCTATTTGTTCAACAATATGAACAATTTTCAATATCGGATGAGGAAACTATAGATCATTCATTTGCTAACTTTAATACTATTATTACATCTTTACAAGCACTTGATGAATCCTTTTCTAGCCGTAACCATGTTAGGAGATATCTAAGGGCACTTCCATCGAAGTGGAGATCCAAGGTGACGGCAATCGAAGAGTCAAAAGATTTGACAATCCTCACCCTCGATGAACTCATAGGCAACCTAAAAGTCTACGAGCTTGTCCTTGCTAAAGATTCCGAAGCCTCAAAGGTGAAAGAGAAACACAAATCTCTTGCCCTTAAAGCCAAAAAGGTTTCGAGCGATGAGGAGAGCTCATCTTCGAGTAGTGACGACGAAGAGTACGCTATGGCGGTAAGGGACTTTAAAAAGTTCTTTAGAAGAAAGGGTAGATACGTCAAACAACCGTATGACGATAAGAAAGGTTTTCGGAAAAACAAAGAGGACAAAAAGCCAAAGGATGATCGTACTTGCTTTAAATGTGGGGACCCAAACCACTTTATTAGTAAGTGTCCCAAACGGGATGATCAAAAGGCATTCGTGAGCGGCACGTGGGGAATGAGCGACGAGGAGGACGAAGAAATTTGTCTCATGGCAAATGACGAGGTATGTCACGAATACTATAGTAGTTCATCACTTGATGACGACTCATTGCATAATGAATATGATAAACTATGCAATATTAGCTTAAAACTAATTAACAAAAACAAGCTTTTAAAGAGTCAAAACCAACGTTTAGATAAAGAAGTCATAGAATTAAAAGCAAAACTAAAACGTTTGGAAAAGGGTAAAATAGCAAGTGGTAAATGTGAACTTTGTGTTCAACTTCAAACACTAGTTGATCATTTAGATTCTAAAATTGCTAGAATGAGTACAAACACCTTAGATACAATACTCGATGGTGTTAAAACCGGTAACAACCAAAAGGGTCTAGGCATACAACAACTTAATCCATCAACTAGTGAAAGTAAAGAAACAAAATTTGTTAAAGAATTAGAAAAACCAGCCACTGTTGTGGCGGATCCCACGGATCCCCTAAAAAGGGAACCGGCTAGTGTACAAACTGGGATCCGTGGATCTGTTGTGACAACTAGTGGTAATAACATAGCTTCATCATCTAGAAATGAGTTCGTTATCGTAAATAGGAAGAAACCAACTCATGTCACCACTAGACATCCACCTCCAAAAATTAATCCTACTTTTGCAAGAAACAAAGCACCATATTTTCAAAAACATAATGCATCTAGGAGACCTAATAACGTTTATCCAAGAAGTAACCATCAAATGGGATGGAACCCTAATATGCAAAATGGTTTCTCTTTTCAAAACTTTGCTCCATGGAATGCATACTCATCTTATCCATACATGTCTAACATGAATGGAATGTTTAACACTAATGGACCCATGAATAAATGGGGACCAAACTTTTGAGTTTATTATTGTTTTAGGTGTGCTTAAAGGTCGACCTAGACCCCGATGAATGGGTCAAGGATAGCGGGTGCACGAGGCACATGACCGGCAATAGGGATCTATTCTCCACATATGAATCCGTAAATGGAGGTAATGTGGTGTTTGGAAATAGCAAAAGTAGAATCATCGGTAAAGGTACGGTTTCTAACAAATCTCTAACCATTAACGATGTGTGTCACGTAGAAAACCTAAACTTTAATCTCTTAAGTATAGGACAAATATGTGATAAAAAGTGTAATGTACTTTTTACCGAAACCGGTAGTAAGATACTTAAAAATGGCATAACCATAGGAAGAGGAATTAGGAAACATGGAGTCTATGTCATTAAAATCGGTAATGAACCTAAAGACAAACTATGTCTTACCTCTATGGATGATACTTCGACCTTATGGCATCGAAGATTGGGTCACGCCAACATGCGACTTCTTCAATCGCTATCATCCAAAGATCTAGTAAGAGATCTACCTAAGTTAAAATATGAACATCATTTTTGTGATGCTTGTAATGTAGGAAAACAAGCTCATTCGAGTCATAAAGCTAAAAACATGGTGTCCACAACTAGGTGTCTAGAATTATTTCATATGGATTTATTTGGTCCATCCGCTATCCAAAGTTATGGAGGCAACTACTATACTTTGGTAATAGTGGATGACTACTCTAGGTATACTTGGACAAAATTTTTAAAGAACAAAATGGAAACCTTTAACTATTTTGAAATATTAAGCAAAAAGATCCAAAGACAACTAGGAAAACCCATAGTGTCTATTAGGACGGATCATGGTAGGGAATTCGATAATGAAGTGCAATTCGGAGCTTTTTGTGACGCTAATGGTATTACTCACAACTTCTCGGCTCCACGCACTCCACAATCGAATGGGGTAGTAGAAAGAAAGAATAGAACCCTTAAAGAAATGAGTAGAACCATGCTTAACGAACAATCCATACCTCAAAAATTTTGGTGTAATGCTGTTGATACTTCAACATACATACTCAATCGAGTCTTAATTAGACCAATCTTAGGTAAAACTCCATATGAGTTACTCCGAGTCAAAAAGCCTACTTTAAATCATTTTAGAGTCTTTGGAAGCAAATGCTTCATTCTTAACACTAAAGATTACCTTACAAAATTTGATCCTAAATCAACCGAAGGTATCTTTCTAGGTTACTCGCCTAATAGCAAAGCTTACGTCATATTAAACAAAGAAACAATGAAGGTAGAAGAGTCATTAAACATAAAATTTGATGAAAGTCCACCCAAACCCTCTCCACTTCTTGTCGATGACGAGATCATAGAAAGTGAAGCTATTGTAATTAAGAAAAAGATAAATGAAGAAGAAGAACCTTCAATTAGTGAAATCACAAACATTAAAGAGTCCAAAGATCACCCCGTAGATAAGGTCATAGGAAAGCTAAATGAACGAACATTAAGATCTCAAGTTCAAAACCAAAGTAGCTTATTTTGTTTTGTTTCAACTATAGAACCTAAGAACACACAAGAAGCCATAAAAGATGAAAGTTGGGTAATGGCTATGCAAGAAGAATTAAATCAATTTGTTTCTAATGATGTTTGGACACTTGTCCCTCCACCTAGTAATCAAACCGTAATAGGAACAAAATGGGTGTATAAAAACAAATTAGATGCAAACGGAGTAGTATCTAGGAACAAGGCTAGACTCGTTGCCCAAAGGTATAACCAACAAGAAGGAATAGACTTTGATGAGACCTATGCCCCCGTGGCTAGATTAGAGTCTATAAGAATACTTCTTGCGTATGCTTGTGCTAATGATCTAAAGCTTTATCAAATGGATGTCAAAAGCGCTTTTCTAAATGGTCTTATTAATGAAGAAGTATATGTAGCTCAACCTCCGGGCTTCATCGATTTTGAAAAACCCAAACACGTTTATAAATTAAAGAAAGCCCTTTATGGTCTTAAACAAGCTCCAAAAGCTTGGTATGATAGACTTCAGTCCTTTTTAATTAAACATAACTATACCATAGGGTTAGTTGACAACACACTTTTTACTAAGAAAAAGGAGTCACACATAATCATAGTACAAATATACGTAGATGATATTATATTCGGATCCACTTGTCAAGACATGTGTGATGATTTCTCTAAAATCATGCATGACGAGTTCGAGATGAGTATGATGGGAGAACTTAGTTTCTTTCTTGGTCTACAAATTAAACAAGTAGAAGATGGTATCTTCTTCAATCAATCTAAATACATCAAGGAGATGTTAAAGAAATTTGGTCTAGAAGAGTCGAAACCAATTAGGACACCCATGTCATCCGACACCAAACTCACAAAAGATGAAGACGGCGAATCCGTAGATAATACTAAATATCGTGGCATGATAGGTAGTCTTCTCTACCTCACGACAAGTAGGCCGGATATCATGTTTAGTGTCTACTTATGTGCTAGGTTTCAAGAAAAACCCAAAACTTCACACCTAGAAGCCGTAAAAAGAATTTTTAGATACATTAAGGGTACAACACAATTAGGATTACGGTATCCTAAGGGCACGGGTGTAGAAACAATTGTATATGCAGATTCTGACCATGCAGGGGATTACGTTGATAGAAAAAGTACAAGTGGGGTGTGTACTTTCATGGGATGTTGTTTAACATCGTGGTTTTCTAAGAAACAAACGGCTCTAGCAATATCAACAACCGAAGCCGAGTACGTCTCCGCCGGCAAAGCATGCCAACAAGCACTATGGATGAAACAAGCGTTAGTAGACTACGACATTCATCTAAGCAACATAGCCATTCTATGTGATAACAAAGGTGCCATCGACTTAAGCAAGAATCCGGTATTGCATTCTCGCACCAAGCATATAGAGATTCGTCATCACTTCTTAAGAGACAATGTTCAAAAGGGGAACATTTCTATTGAGAAGGTAGCATCCGAAGATAACATAGCCAACGTCCTCACCAAACCGTTGAAGCGGGAACAATTCAACCTACTTCGTCTTGGTCTTGGTTTAATGGAACACACGTCGTAATTTATTTTGACTCTACAAGGTATGTAAACACTAGCCTTCTTCCCTCTGAGTCTAGGATCTCTATTTCACGCACAACTCATAAACAATACGGGAATTTTCAAAACCCAAAGATAAGTTTTTTTTTGTTTTAGCTCTCCTACTTTTTATATACACATTTTCAAAGAAAACCTACTTTCACAATGTTTTCTAAAAAGATGATACCTTCCCGTATCAATTTCACAAAATCAATTTCTCACGTCTAGGACAAATCGCTTTTTCATTATTAATACAAAGTAAAAACCCGTTTTCATTGCATCTCATGTCTTTTGAATGCTAAAGGGGACACATAAATAATATGTGTTTTCGGGTACATTCATTTAAGCTACAATGAATTAGGAGCATTGACAACACAAGATTACGTACTTATGTACTAAATATGTGTTTTCGGGTTATCTCAATAGGATACTTTTTATACTTCTAGTTTAGTTTTTATTTCTTTTTAGGGGTCGAGATAACCGCAACTCCAAATAGTTTGCATATAGGCACACAATAGGCAAAAATATTTCCAAAAGGAGAATTTTTTTTACTGCCTGCAACACCAGACCCACGGATCCCAGCCTTCATGCTGGACGGATCCCTGATGGGAAGGATCCGTGGGATCCGTGTATACAGAAGCTGTTTTCAACTTCTATTTTTGTCATTTTGGATGAAAAATCCACATGTCTTATTTTTGGGAGTATGTTCTTTAATGCTTGTGTTCTCATGATCACATGCCTTGAATTCATATATAATCATTAGATTTTAATCCACATTTTGGGTCAAGCATTCATTACAATGTGTTGTTTTTCTATATATATAACTCCCAAAATGCTTGCATACTCCATCTCCTTCTCACAAACACACTTCATCATGTCATCCAAAAACCCTTTAGGAGAATCATCTAGTACAAACAATCATGATATCCAAACCTTTGTACTTCCACCATCCAAAATACCACAATCAAATGCTAGGATATCCGCACGGATTAGTATCCGATCTTGTTGTTTAACAAAACCAACCTCAAATGATTCATCCTCAAATAACTCACCACAAGATGCTTCCATTATAGCACCACCCTCTTCACCAACAAGTACACCAACTTCATCACCACCTAAAATAACTCTTTTGGAACTCCTTAGGACTCCAACAAGATCTACCTAACCTAAAGAAAAAGAAATAGTCTTTTCCACACCCCCCACATCACCAAATACTATTTTTCAAGATCTTGAAACATCACCACCTCTAGCTCCCATCACATTACAAGAACATCTAGGTTCTTTTCCACCACCACATACAAACATTCCGGATTTTGATCCATATTTTCCTATTTTTCTACCACAACTTCCGCATAACTCAAATCAAAACAACCCGGAAAACTTCCGCACTCATTACCCACATCATTTACATTGTGAACATTGCCAATCCACTAGGGAAATTGCAATAGAAGTTAGGGAAGAAATGCGTTTCATACTCAACCTCATCCTTGATCGCATCAATACAATTACTCATCAAAACCTCCATCCATAACCTTATACAAGCATGGAAGGAATCTCTACTACTATTTTTCACTTTTAATATCCTTTTGTCATTTTCAAGAACAAGTCTTTTTCTTATTTTTACATGCTTGTAAGTGGCTTAACTACCACTATAATTTGTCGTTTTATTACAAGGCCTTGTTTACATACCTTGGCTCCATATCTTGTTACTCGACAACCATAAGATCAATTAAGCATGTTACTAACTTTCTTTTGTAGATTTCGTTTTTCTCTTGACGCCCCAAACTAGGGGGAGCTACCGTCAAGGGGGAGTAAGTAGACTACCTTTTCCTCCAAGGGTTAGCTTTTTGTTTAGACAAAAAGGGGGAGAAGAAGTAAAACTTAGGAGCTTTCAAAACTTACATCTATTCTTAAGTTTTACTCATCATAACATTATATTTTGTCATCAACAAAAAGGGGGAGATTGTTAATACAAATAAACCGTAAAAACGTTTATTAATATTTTGCGATCTCTTTGTGTTTTGTTGATAACATATATAATGTTGTCTTAAGTATAATTATAAGGATACATGTTATTTTTGTAAAGCATTTACATATAATCTTTTAAATACAAAAATGTAGTAACAAAAGCATTTGTTGTAATAGTTAATTAGGATGGGTAAAAATCACAACCCATGGATCTTAACCCATACCCAAAGAGACTTGATACAATGTATACTTAGATACATTGAATCTAGATATAACCCATGGACCAACCCATGACCCATAACCAAAAAACCCATGGGGAAAAAGGAGCGTTCCACGGATCCCTAGCTTTGTGCTAGCCGGATCCCAAGTGGAAGGGATCCGTGGGATCCGTGTGAACAGTGAGGAAATTTGCCTATAAATAGAGAGCCATTTCTTCATTCTAACTCACCCCTCTTCTTACTAAATCTCTCATACACTCTCATTCTCTTCTAACATATAGATCACTTGATCTAGAGAGTCGTTATTCTTTTCTTTCTATTTGTGATCCTCATATAGGTCCTTCTCTAAGGCGAGATCACGAGCATTCTACAAGTCATCCAAGCAAGGGGTCCTTGATTGATTTGTCACTCCGCAAGATTTCTGTAGCGAAGATCTTGTATTTGATATTTCACATATTTGTTGTGTAATAGTTGTGTTGGTTTGGTCCACCGTGCTACGGACTCGGTATCTAGCTTTGTACCGGATAAAGTGTAAGCAACGTTGTGAAGGCTTCTCCGCCAAGTGAAGGAGTTTGTTGACATAGTGCTTGAACTCTCGAGTAGGTGACTCGGGGAGTGGAGTAGGGCAAGGAAGGTGTCCTTGTAGCCGAACCACTATAAATAGGTTGTGTCATTTCTATCCCTTATCTTTGTTTATTTACTTAAATTATCATTAGATCTATACGTTCTCAACAGCCATACGATTTCACATAATATCGAATCTAAAGTTTTTGAAATCAACTTAAAATCGGCAAAACTATTCAACCCCCCCTTCTAGTTTTCCACAAATCACAATTAAGATAAGAGACAACCAATCAATATTCAATAACTAGGTTTCATATTATCTAAGCAAACACACAAACAATTGAAGACATGATTGAATCAATGAAGTAAAACACTTATCTTGTTGTAAAATAGGGTATGGAACCCTAAGATACCGCCCAAGACAGCCTTGGTTCAGTTTAGGTTTTTACTCTACAAAACCACCTCTCTAAATCTGAAAAATTCGGATTCTATATATAGTGTTACAAACTGCGACGGCGTCACTCTTTAATTGTGATGTCGTCGGGTCGCCGTTTTTAGGGTTTCGTCTTGGCCACGTTATCATTGTGACGGCGTCACCTTATGCCTGTGACGCCGTCGCCTTCAGTCTCTGACGCCGTCTGGATCAAATCTAGGCAGTCTGAGCTGCGACGCCCTACTCTTTTAAAACCTGATGCCGTCACTTGTTAATAAGCAATCTGGCTACTGAGTCGTCAAAAAACATGTCGCGACGGCGTCGCAGTTAAACTTTGACACCGTCCCCTTCAGTTCCAGCAGCCTAAGTGTCTCGATTCTTGACTTTGGCCATTTTCTTCGTATATTCGCGCCTTTTCGTCCGAATAAGTGTCATTCCAGCAATTTTCCTTCAAGAGAAGGAATGAAATTAAGTAGTAACGGATACAAAAGTGATCAATTAAGGGCTTAAAGGACCCCTCAAAAATGTACCTTTTAAATCCTTATCAAGTATAGTTTACGTTCAACACGTATACTCGTGTTTATCGTGTGTGCCACCATCGGCTCATACACTATTAGTCGTTTTGTCGTGTTTGAAAACTCCCACAAACCAACAACTCCCACTTGGGAGTTGGTGTGTCGAATTGCACACAAAACTAATGACGGGAACGCCTAGCAAACGCTCTCACTCGCTTTTTAACTAAAAGTGTCTGAGAGAATAGTTTCGTAAAAGTTTCTCAGTAGCATGGTCATTCAATGTCTTGTTGTAATCATCCTTTGTTATAGATACCGTTAAACCATGAATTATGGATCTCAAATCATTCCATATAGTTTAACCATTTAGAATCTCGTTATAGATTTTAATTCCGATATACCAAATGTAATCAAGAATCATCTTGCATTACCTTTTGGGTCTGGCCAGACAGTTATTTGATTAAATATGGAGAGGAGCCATGGTATCTTTCTGCACATAACAAGTGGAGTAAGAAATCCTTTATTCACTACAAGTTTTGTGGATGCTGCTTCACATCACTCCGAAGTACAGCTTTTATAACTACCTTGTTCAGATAGCGTTTTGCGTATACTTACAAAAAATAATATCCACACATAACTGAACTTACTTGCGTCTCAAGTCTAAGGACGAAGATAACAAACCATTTTCAATATTTTACTTATGACAAGGATCCAAAAGTAAATGTTTGAAAGTTGAGGAATCCAATATGCATCTCTAGTGAATACATATGAGTTTGGCGGGAACAATCCGAATTCTCGTTAGAATTATAACCAACACTCACATTTGCCTTATCATAACAATATTCCCATATTGTTAACCGACAATGGACATATTTAGAATGATAAATCATTTCATGGATTAAACATGCAAATGTGGAATAACAGATTATATGAATATAATAACAAATACCTCGTATCTTTATTAATCAGAAAATAATAACTGTCTTACAACTCCAAATTATCCAAATACTAATTAACACAGTTTACATGAGACTACTAGCAGGTACCAAACCTATATCTCTAGTCAATTTAGAATGCTTAGGGAAATCTAAAGCTTTCGTAAATGGATCAGCTAGATTGTCATTTGTGTGAACCTTTAATATCTTCACATCGCCCATTTCAATGGTTTCTCGAAGATAATGAACTTTAGCACGATAATGTCTAGCACCTTTCGTGATTCCGCTTTCATTAGCTATAGTAATGACTCTAGTATTATCACAATACGTTTTTATGGGTTCTTCAATTGTGGGAACAAGGTTCAACCCATAAATGAATTTACGAATCCATACAAACTCTTTTGATGCATCACAAGCAGCAATATACTCAGCTTCAGTAGATGAAGTAGCAAAGATACTTTGCTTTGTGCTTTTCCAATCAACAGCACCTCCATTTAGAACAAATACATATCCAGTCTGAGATTTCAAGTCGTTAGCATCTGTCAGATATCCAACATCAGTGTAGCAAAAACCCTGAGCTCTTGTTCATCTTTCCCTCCATAAATCAGAAACATATCCTTAGTATTGCGTAAATACTTAAGAATAATTTCCACATCAGTCCAGTGAAGTTCACCTAGATTTTGTTGAAATCGGCTTGTCACATTCTGTGCGAACGCAACATCAGGATGAGTACATCTCACAGCATACATAATAGAATCTATAGCTGAAGCATAAGGAATTCTTTGCATGCGCTCTTTCTTAGCAGGTGTTTCAGCACCTTGTGACTTACTCAATTTAGGCTTTTCTTGCATTGGGATGGCGCCACGTTTGGAGTTCTCCATACAAAATCTTTTCAAGATTTTCTCAATGTAAGCAATTTGACTCAAACCAATCAATCGTCTAAATCTGTCTCTATAGATCTTAATTCCAAGAATATATGCAGCTTCTCCTAACTCTTTCATGGCGAAACATCTTCCAAGATAGGATTTTACATCTTGTAACAATGGAATATTGTTTCCCATAAGCAATATGTCATCAAAATATAGAATTAGGAAAGTGACATAACTCCCACTAGCTTTTTGATATACACATGGCTCATCTTGATTTTGAGAAAATCCAAATTTCTTGATCTCATCATCAAAACGTTTATTCCATTGCCCCGATGCTTGCTTAAGTCCATAAATGGAATGCTTGAGCTTGCATACACGGTTAGGATATTTTGGATCAACAAAACCCTCAGGTTGCTCCATATAGACCTCTTCGTAAAGATGTCCATTGAGGAAAGCGGTTTTGAAGTCCATTTGCCATATCTCAAAGTCATAGTATGTTGCCATGGTTATGGCAATCCTTATAGCTCTAATGTATGCTACAGGAGAAAAGGTTTCTTCATAATCAATCCCGTAGGTTTGAGTGAAGCCCTTTACTACGAGACAAGCTTTAAAGGTGTATACCTTACCATCCATGTCAGTCTTCTTCTTGAAGAGCCACTTGCTGCCAACTGTCTTGCAGTCAGAAGGAAGCTAAACTAAGACCCATACATCATTGTCTTTCATGGACTGCATTTCCACATTCATTGCAGCAAGCCATTTCTTGGATTCAGGATCCAACAATGCAGCTTTATAGTTATTGGGTTCACCAAGATCCCCTAACTCATGTTCCTCAGCGTCAATGTATAAACACATACGATCAGGAGCACGACGTGTCCTATTGGACTTTCGAATGGGAACAATATCACTTTGAGGTTCTTCAATTTCTTGATCATCCTCATCGTGATGAATGCTAGTGTCTAAAGAAGGATTTGTATCTTCTTCTTGAAGTAATTCAAGATCATCTAAACTCCCACTTGCTTTAAGATCCATAAGATTACTCTCAATGAACTCAGCATTTCGAGCAACAAAAACTTTTTTCTCAGATGGAAGATAGAAAAAATATCCCATAGTTTCCTTATGGTATCCTTCGAGGATACACTTAACAGCTCTAGGTTTAAGTTTGTCAGGTTTGGTAAGTGTATCACGCTTAGTAAGTACCTCACAACCCTAGAATTTTAAGTAAGACAACTTAGGGGCTTGCCCATGCCATACTTCGTATGGTGTCTTTTCAACCTTCTTAGTTGGAATCATATTGAGAATGCGTGCAGCAGACTCAAGGGCATAATCCCAAAAGGACTTTGGATGAGTAGTTTGTTTCATCATAGAGCGCACCATGTCAAGCAGGGTTCGATTTCTCCTCTCAGATACACCATTGTGTTGTGGAGTATAAGGAGGAGTTCGATGGGCAATAATCCCATGCTCCTTCAGATGATCCAAAAACTCTTGACTCATATATTCACCTCCACGATCAGAACGTAGTGATTTTATGGTCTTCCCGAGTTGATTTTCTACTTCCTTTTGAAACACTTTGAATGTTTCAAAACTTCATGTTTATGTTTCAGCAAGTAAACATAACCATACCGACTGTAGTCGTCAGTGAAAGTCATGAAGTAATTTGCTCCTTGTCTAGATGTGATTCTAAATGGGCCACATACATCTGAGTGTATAATTCCAAGTAGATCTTTAGCCCTTTCCACTTGATGTGAATAAGGTTTTCTAGCCATCTTACCAGACATACAAGCAACACACTTTTCAAGAGACTTAATGTCAGATGATTTGGGAAGTCCATCGTGTTGCAACTTCTCCATGCGTTTCTTGCTAATGTGTCCAAGACGACCATGCCACAAGAGAGCAGAGTCCAAGTTTGACTTGGCTCTTTTATTGCTTACAGCAAACATAGAACTTTCATTTGTATTCGAACAAGACATTTCAATGTCATAAATACCATTACGAGGAATAGCAGTAAAATAAATAATGTTATTCTTAGTAACTGAAATATAATTATTCGATTCAAACCGGTTAATAAAACCATCGTCATACAAACGAGAAACTGAAATAATCCCCCTAGTAATAGAGAGAGCATAATGACAATCATTTAAAACAATAACTAATCCACATGGGAGAGATAAATGATAAATTCCAATAGCTTCAACTTTTGCGCGTTGACCATTGCCTACATACAGACTTAAAGCTCTTGGCTTCAGCTTCCTACTGCCCCTTAGACCCTGAGTATTATCATAGATGTGAGTACCACAGCCAGTGTCATATACTAAGGATGATTAGGGAAAGAGTAGAGTTCTATAGTGAAAATACCTGAAGAACTAGCTGCAAGAGACTGTTTCTTCTTTTTCATTAACTCGGCGAGATACTGTGGACAATTCCTTCTCCAATGTCCTATCTCACCACACTGGTGACAGGTAGCGTCCTTCACTGGATTATCCTTCTTGGGTGGTGGAGGAATCTTGGGTTTGGATTTAGAAGAAGAAGCATTGTATGGCTTATACTCAGGAGAATAACCAAATTTGTTGTTTCCATTTCCACGATTCCCCTTAGCAGCCTTAAACGATTTATTCTTATTTTGGTTTTCTTAACCTTACCACCCGCCCCATGTACATAATATAGTGCAGGTGCAGCATCTTTCTTTGGCAACGTCTATTCATGTTGCTTAAGCATAGCATGCAATTCATTCACAGTCTTCCCCATGCTGTAAATATTAAAGTTCTGCTCAAACGAGATGTACTCTTTAGAAAGACCAATTAAGATCAGACTGACTCCATAGTTCAGAGTAACAGGGTGACCAAGACGTTCCGAATTGTCAATGTAGCTCTTCATCTTGAGAACATATGAGCTAACCGATTGACCCTCTTCCTGCTTGCAAGCGTGGAATTCACGTGTAGTTTGTAGAAGCACTTGTTCTACTTGTTTGGAGAACATAGGCTTCAACTCCTGAAGCATGTCATAAGCACCAAGATGAGTTAGATTTCGTTGGATCTCTAACTCCATGGTCATAAGCATGAAGGCAACTATGTCCTTTGAACCTTTGACCCAAGCAGTATGAGCTACAAGAGCCTCAGGTGGGACAGGGTGGCCAGGAGTAGCAACAGGTGCTGTAGGTATAGGATGCTCCAGATAAGTTTCATTATCTTCAGCGGATAGTATAATGCGAAGCTGGCGATACCAATCAATGAAATTAGGTCCAGTGAGTTTTTGTTTCTCAAAGAAACTCCTGAGTACTGAACTATTTCCGACTGAAGTAGTCATCTACAATTGAAAAGCTCAAATAATTAGTATTTTCGATAATTACATTCTTAAAAGAATTAACTACCCAATTAATTACTAATAAGACTAAGATCCATCTTGCAACCCCATTTAATTACCATAGGTCTGACCAGTGAATAAAAAAATAGGACAAGAGGTAAGCGACGAGCGTTAATTGCATAATGCAACTCTTAGACTTTATGAGACTGTTTAAGGCATTAGTATCAAGTAATAATGTCAAAAACATGTTTAGTTCTCATCTTATGCCTCGGGTTCAAGGTCTGACTAAGC
Organism: Chrysanthemum seticuspe; assembly: GCA_019973895.1. Classification (NCBI taxonomy): domain Eukaryota; kingdom Viridiplantae; phylum Streptophyta; class Magnoliopsida; order Asterales; family Asteraceae; genus Chrysanthemum; species Chrysanthemum seticuspe. Next base: position 28,785,737 of record BPTQ01000005.1, read on the forward strand.
TAACTCGAGATACGTCGACCAAGTATGAACGTGTAAAAATAACCATAGGTCTGACCAGTGAGAAATAATTACCATTGGTTGGAAAGGCCCTTAGGTCTGACCAGAGAAGTCAATCCAAATGCACGTATTCGTAGTTGGATGGCATAGACTTAAAATTAACAAATAGGTATGCACATATAAATTGTGGTAAAAGTCGTGTTCAAAGAAGCATGCAAAACAACTTTATAACACTAATTTTAAAAACTTTTTGGTAATGAAATTGTAGTGATCATCATGGTTCACGGTAGCTCTAATCGAACGCACAGGGAGGTAGAGGACCAGGTAAGCGCTAAGCATAACCTTAGACATCCTTTCTGTGCGAATGTGCGCACTTCTTTGAACCCCCTTTTGAGTTTGTTCTAGTGGGTGAGTCGTACATCCCAAGTGTCCATAGCATCTAGTTTTTAAATTCTTGAAAACGTGTTTCATATATTAGGTCACTTTATTTTACAAAAATAATTTTTCACGAATCAAATAGCAGGTCACAATGAGCATGGTATTTAGGCGTGTAAATAAATACCAATATTAATGTTATGGTTACGATATGTATTATTCCATATTGCATACAATTGGGTGTCAAAGCAAGTAATAATGCACATATAGGAATCACAAACATATAAGCATAAACATCAACATAAATAACCACATATTGTTCCGAGTTCTCTTGCGAGTCTTCCCCAAACGGAGAACCATAAGACCGTCACCAGGATATAATACCTATATCGCCCCATACATCACTTATAAAAGCAATTGAGTGGGTCTTGTGGCCGGAAACCACATAAAATAGCATGGCAATCTAATTAACAAGTAATTACGCAATTTTATGTATTTATAAACCAATATGTAATTCTAATTTTCATAATAATTCTAATTAACAATTAATAATCTCAAATTAACTTTTAATTCTAATTAGCAAGTAATTTTAATTAACATGTAATTATAATTAACAATTAATTCCAATTAACAAATTAATTCTAATTAACATGTAAATTAAATTCTAATAAACAAATTAATTTCAATTAACAAATTAATTCTAATTATCAATATAATTTTTAATTTGTGTGTGACTAGTTATTATTTATTAAAAATTGACAAGTATTGCATGTAATTGTCAAAAAAAAATAAAACACATAACTAAATTAGGTTTCATGCAGCATTTTAAACATGTTTATTAATAAGAAACGCGTAACCTGTAATCGCAAAAACGAGTTGACTCGTGATGTCACTGTTGGGATTTTAGAACCAGTTAACCATTAACCTCTACGAGTACGCAGCGGATATTTGATCTAGTTATCGCAATTATGTTAAGCACGTAATTAATAAACAAATAACTAATACAATAACTAATTAATTAATAAAAGGGATATAGAAAACCTAACATTGCTTGGCAATTGATCTTTAGTAACGGAACAAGTAAACCAAACGAAACCCTAGTATCAAAATTAGATACTTCGAAGAGTATCACACACAAACCCGATTAACGTATACGTTCGATTAAAACGCTAGTCGAGAACGTAAACAATAAAACAAACAACCCTTTGTCACTTGAATGTAAGCCCACGATCAGAAAACTTCCAAGGAACCAAAGTAGCTTCTATCCGAGATCTCCAATAAGCTGCTAAAACAGCTTGTACGCTTACCCGATATCGGACACACCTTTTCCGATATATTGAGCTTCTTGTCCGAGATATAGAACCACGAGCAGGAGCAGTTTCACCTTCTTCTTTCTGCTGTTTGTGTCGACAAGGAAACCAGGAAACAAGAACCAACCAATTGGACTAAACACTTGTCTTGAATACAAGTTTAGAACAAAACTTAAAGCCCTAGTCGACTTGTAGAAACAAACGACCAAGATCAATAGCAGGAGATAAATCGGTTTAGGAATAAAGGAAGATGTTATGTTGCGTGATAATGCAACGGTGAGGGGTTGGTATATATAGTGTCTTGGCCGACATACACTAGGGTACCAAGCCTTGTTCGACAAGTCATAAAACCAACCCAAACCCATACTCCCTTTATTACCCGATTGGTGTGGATCACTAAGGCCCAAGGCTCCACCCAATTCGACCCACATTAGAAGCCAATAACAGCCCATGGGTCAAATAAGTGATCGGGTCAAATCACATGTGAAACGGGTAAGTGTATATTCAAGTATAGTTTACGTTCAACACGTATACTCGTGTTTATCGTGTGTGCCCCCATCGGCTCATACACTATTAGTCGTTTTGTCGTGTTTGAAAACTCCCACAAACCAACAATTGGATCTTAAATTCCCACAAATCATGGCAAACTTTTATATGACGCATAAAGAAACAACAGTTTAAAGTGGCTGTAAACTCGTAACATGCAAAACCGAATACTAAGAAGAATACAAGTCATAAATATGAAGTAAAACATGAAAGGTTCTATGAATGCTTGTTTATTGTATCTCGTTGTTTTCTTTTGTTTGTTTCGTTTCTGTCAGTTTCGAGTTTTCATTTTCTTACTCATTTAAGTGTCATCTAAAAGTTAAGAAGAGAACATAACAAGACATACCCAACAAAACTAGTTTCTTGTCTGTCAGTTTCGAGTTTTCACTTTCTGTTTTTTTTCACTCAATTCTATTTTCTTTACAACAGGGGATCGTAAATTACCACAAATTATAACAAACTTTTATATGACGCCTAAAGAAACAACAATTTAAAATGGTCGTAACATGGAAAACCGAATATGTAATAAGAATTCAAGTCATTAAAACATGAAAGGTTCTATAAAAACTTGTTTATTGTGTATCTCCTTGTTTTCTTTTTGTTTTGTTTCTTTTCTATTTTTTTTTAGTCAAAATTTTTTCTTCATGACATGGGGGTCATAATTTATCACAACTAATGAAAGTATAAGAATCTTTGTTGTTAACTTGTTATATATTTGATTAACATGTAAAGACATATATTCAAAAAATAAAAAATAAATAAATAAAAAATAAAAAACCTTGATGAGCATGAATTGTTAATTTATTTCAACTATTTATCCCACATAGATAGAAATTGAAAGCAATGAACTCTATATAAGTTAAAGTTCATAAAGCTAAAAGAAGGATAGCTGGTTTTTTTTTCCTGTTTTTTTCTTCATCGCATGGGTTCATAAATTACGTTCTATTTCTTTTCACTTAAGCTAATAAGGAGGGCAAAAACAAAGACCTAACAAAACAAGTTTGTATGTTTCTTTAGTGTCAATAGCTTATCACATCCCACATAGATAGAAAGTAAAAGTTACGAACTCTTTATAACTTCAAGTGTTATTTCATTGATTAATCAACTTAATGCATATTGTAACAAAAACTTACTTCTTACAAGGTGTATTTAGATTTAATTTTTTATTTCTATTCTTTTCACTTAACTCATACTCCTATTTCATAACATTTTTCTTTTTTCTATTCTTTTCAATTAATTCTTTTTTCATAATTTCTTTTTCCTTTTCACTTAACTCGTTTTTCATAACATGAGGTCCTAAATTACTAGAAACTATAACAAAACTTAAATCGATACATTACAAATAAAACTTTACAATGATCGTAACCTTTAAAACCGAGTACAAAACAAGATTGCAAGTGGTAAATATGAAGCGTGGATTTAAAGCCCAAAAACATTAAGCACAAAAAATGAGCCTAGTATTCTCACAAACAAGTGTACAGTAACAATTGTGCTTATTTCTTTCTTAATTATGTGTTCAAATGGTCTAAGCCTAAAAAACCCAAGACACAAAGAAAAAAGAAGACGACCGGCTTATAATAGTTTAACGTACTAAACCAAACGAGAACTGGACGTTTTAACTTTAAGCCCAAAAACATGAAACAAATAACACATGCTCTGCCGGTCTCGAAAGTGTTCCTTCTACTTTTGTTGGACTCTTTCGTAGCCACAATTATGGAAAAGGATAGTTCAAGTTTGTGACGATTAACCTAGTATACAAAACATTAGTAATGTCTTACTAAACTTGAACTTGTACTAGGGCGTGACATGCATCCATCATACATTACTTTTTAGGGGAATATATGTGACGTCCACAACTCAAATACTTACTTTTGTAGCGTCGTATGAGTTATTCTTTTTAACCAAATTAGTATCTAATATTCTTAACTTACCAGTAATTATCTTCATTTACAGATAACAATTAGCACCAAATATAAAAATGACAATTTGGCATACCTGCTAATCTGCTATATTTGGTTACATAAATGGAGGCCTTTGTAGACATAAGAAAGATGACCCGAACATATGTAATTTTCTCTTTTTTTTAGGTTACTTATTTTCGACCCGACATTGCGAGCCGACTAATCCCCGAGTGACTACCCTTTTGGATAGCCCGGAGTCAACACAGGTAACCTCCGTGGCCACAAAGGAATTAAATTTCTCCCCGTTCAATTCCAACCCTTGACCTCCTCTTTGGAAGACTATTATTATTACCGTTGAGTCACCCCTTATGATTTATGTAATTTTCTCTATTTAGACACTGACTATAAAATAAAAACAGATCTGGATTATTCTTTGGTATCTTGTTTTCAGTTTGCATAGAGAAACTTCTTGCATAGTTTTGTCAAACATTGAGGTTTTTTAGCAGGTACGAAAACGTAGAATTTAAAACTTCGTTACAAAAATCGACTCCCATTTTTTCTTGTATTACGTTTATCAATATACTATGATGGGCATGGATTTTAAGCTTTTCAGTTACGGTTACATGGTCTACAATCCACTTGTGATCCTATTAAAAAACATGATTTGCTAACTTATTTTAATAGTTTGTCCCACATAGACGGAGAGTAAATAAATGAACTCTTCATAAGTGCAAGGGTCATTCTCAAGGCAAAACTGATGAGTTCATTTACTAAAATTTGAATCTTGTTAGTTAGTGAGTTTGATTTGCCTCAAAGCTTATACTATTAGGAAAAAAAAGGTCACTCCCAACAGTTTTTTTGTTATTCAAGTCATTTTACTTGCATTTAATTATAAAAAAATATCATTTAACTTGATAAAAGGATGTATCCACCTCATTAAGATTATCCATTAACGTTTACAACTCCACATAATTTATTTTTCTGTCAATTGTTTGTTGGGTCGATAAGTGAACATTTAAAAAAATTCCTCACTATTAGATGAATTTAACCATACTTTTAAATAACATTAGTGATAAACAATAATCAAATCAAATCTAAAGTGTTCATTTGTATATGGTTTTGAAAATATGCATAAAAATGTTTCACACACGGTTTTGTCAAACATTAAGTTTTCATACAGGTACGGAAATGTAAAACATAAACCAACATCCTTATCAAAACCGACTTCCATTTTTGCTTTTTCTATGTTTACTGGCATATAACGAAACGTTAGGGGCCGTTTAGTTAGTGAAATTTTTTCTTGTTTTCCGTTTCTAAATTCCTAAAGAATGGAATGGTTTTTCTCCACTTGAGAAGAGTTGAGAAATCTGAAAATCTGTTTAGTTGGAGTTATATTTTTCCTTTTTTTAAAATGAAAAGTTGTTTAGTTGAAAACTTGACTGTGGGCGGAGAGGTGGGCGACGATGGAAGGTGAAGGTGAAGGATGGAAGAAGAGTGATTAAAGTGTAGGGTGAAAAGAAATGGTGTTATTATTTTGGAAATGAAAAAAGTGAGAAGGGTGTAATTGTATTTTCACTTTTTCTATTACAAATTGGAAAATGAAAATTTCATATTTTTGGAAAATTATTGAAAAAAAGTGCGACTAAACGGATTTTCAGTTTTTCCTTTTTCATATGAAAAATTTTCTGAAAAAATGAAGTATTTCTCACCAACTAAACGGCCCCTTAGCCTTTTCAATTAAGGTTATATGGTTTCAATCTACTGTGTGATCTTATTTTTCTTTGATATTCAACATGACATGTTAATTTATTTCAAATGCTTTTGTCCGACATTGTTAGAAAGTTAAAGTAGTGAGCATCTTAAAACCTTGAGTATCAAAAGTTTAACTTGAATTGGAATTACGCTACAAAACTTGTTTGTCCTGTCATTTACTGTTTAAATTTTCATGTTTATTTTTTCCAATTAACTTTATTCTCTTACGAAGTATTTCTTTTCATTTAACTCTTCTTTAGTAACATGTAAAACCAAGTATATAATAAGAACACGAGTCGTAAATATGAAATCCTTGTAACTTCAAGTGTCATTCATAAAGCAAAAGTGAGAAAAGTACAGTAATAACAAAAACTTGTTTCTTGTCTCTTATTTGGTTCCACTCTTTTTTCTATTTCTTCACAATAAAAGGTCATAAATTACCTTCTTTATTTTATTTTTTTGTTTTCATAAAATCAGGTCATAAGAAACTTTCCTACATAGTTTTGTCAAACATTAAGTTTCTTAAACAAATATGAAAATGTAAAATATAAACAACATCATTCACCAAAATCAACTCCCAATTTTTATTGGTTTTGTTTACCAATATACTATGAAAGGCAGGGGTTAAGTTTCAAGCTTTTCAATTAAGGTTACATGGTTTTATTTTACTTAGTGATCTTATGCTTCTTTAGTGTCTTTCATGAGTGGTTCTTTTACTACATTAACACCTTGTCCCACATCGCTCGAAACTAAATATAATGAATTCTTTATAATCTCAAGTGCTATTGATCTATTAAAATATTGGGACATGTGAACAACAAAAACTTCTTTGTTGTGCATTTCATTCCTTGGTTTTTTTACACTTCAACTCTCCGTAACATTCGGTTTCACTTAAATAGGATACATGTTTTTTTGAACGAACTAGGATACATGTTGCTAGTACTATTTTCTAAACAACAAAGCTATTTAATTGTTATTTTCTACGAGACTTTATTAATTGCTATTTTAAAGGCATGTATGTTTAAAATACGGTCTTGGATTCTTGGAACTAGATTTTATGATCATTTACGGATAATAAATAGCACCAAATGGTCAATTTGGCAAACCTGCTATAGATTGGTTGGACGCCTTCGTAGAGGTTTCTGTATTGCTTAAAAATGTTGATCCGAATGAACCTAATAACCGACCTATAGGGGTGGGTTAACATGGTTACATATGCTTATTGGGTCCAACGCGTCACCCCGATAAACTCGATAGCTTAAAGAGATCACATTAGAGTTAGATTTTTATCACCTTATCGGGTTCGGTCATAAAGTCTGTAACCCAAAACAAATAGATCTTTGTCAGTTTTTGAACTTATTGTTTCATATTCATAACAATTAACCACTACATAACATAAACATCGACATGCCTTGTAGAGTTGTAGAGGTTTAAGTGTCAATATAATTTGGCATACCTGCTATATTGGTTGGAGGCCTTTGTAGAGGTTTCTATATTGCTTAAAATAATTACTACCTCCGTCCCATATTAGTTGTCATGTTTTAACTTTTTAAGTCTTTCTTTCTTAACTTTAACCTTAAATATTTTTGTTTTTATTTTAAAATATTTAATAAAAATTATACCAATAAAAAATACATCTAAAACTCAATCTATTCATTTATTTTGCATCAAGTATTATATAATTCAACTAAAAATATTCAAGGTCAAAGTTAGAAATGAAAGAAATAGAAAAATCAAAGTGGACAGTTTATACGGGACAGAGGGAATATCTTTTTTTAAAACAATATTAATGCCATTTACACCCTCCCATATACCTAAACTCATTTTATTCATTAGTATATTCACCAGGTATAATCCTCTGGTTTAAAATAAAATGTAGTGATAAAAGATAGTCAAATCAAATATGGTGCTTTAAATAAATGGCTAATTCTTTAAAAAAGCATCATAGTTGTCAAAAAATCAACTTAAAAGTAGCGAACTAAAAAAAAAAACTATTGTGAATACTAATGTTGACATTGTCGTCTTCATATGAGTACTGAAGTTAAAAATTTATTTTGTGATGACCATTTTACCTATGGATTTTTGAAAATTGCATCCACCAAATTACATAAATAGTCCATGTGTTTTAGAGAAAATTGCATTCACAGTCCATTTTTTTTTTCAACTTTTTTTGTTGAATTGTTTTTTTTTGTCACATGTGAGTTTTTTTTTTCTTTTTTTTTGTCACAACTGAAATTTTTATAGAAAATATTACGAAAAAAATTAAGAATTTTTTTTTCACATGTCACGAAAAAAAATTTAATAACTATTTCAGAAAAAAATTCGACAAAAAATTACAAAGAAACAAAAATTGAAAAAGAATTTCAAAAAAAATTGAAAATTTCTTTTTCAAAAACTTTCACCAAACGACAGGGACCATTTATGTAATTTAGCCTAGAGACGGTGTATGCAATTTCACTAACACATGTCATGAAAAAAAAATTAAAAATATTTTAGAAAAAAATAATTACGAAGAAAAAAAATTGGAAAGAATTTCGAATTTTTTTTCCCAAAATTTACTTCAAATAACAGGGACCATTTATGTGATTCAGCCAAGAGACGGTGGATGCAATTTTCGAAAACCTACAGGGATCATTTATGTAATTTGGAAGGGTAAAGAGGTCATACTACTCACATAAAGACAAAAGTGTCAACATTAGAGTTCATAGGAGTATTTTTTTTAGTTCGCTACTTTGAAATTGGTTTTTTGACAACTATGATGCTTTTTTAATGAATTAGTCCTAAAATAATAAAAAACTTTATAAGTTTTTGAAGTTTCCACTTGGTTTTTAATCTACTTTGTGATATTACGTAACTAATTATAATGCCCGCGCACGCGCGGAGCTTTTTCTAATTTTTTGAATAATGTATTTTTATTTTTTTAAAAACAAATAATTTAAATTTTGTTTTGTTTTATTTATTATTTGAACTTTGTATTATACGAAGAAGAGAGCTCAACTATGTGTAGTTATATTTTCTGTTCGATTTTCACTTCAAGATTCTCCTACATTCGCATCCTCTATTTATAAGAAATGACAAATTTTGAGCTTTCATGAAATCTTATTTCTGTTTTGGCATAGTTCAAAAATAAATGGATGAAATATAAAGGTAAACAAAAAATGACAACATATTAGATCATGAAAACAATGTACATCTTTCTTTTACACTCACCCTGACTTAAATATAATTCAATAGTTCAAAACAATCGTCTCATTGTAGCATAACCCCATGTTAACCGAGCACCAAAGCCACTTGTTCCTAAGTTTTGCTTGTTTCACTTTTTGCGTCTGATTTATATTGTAGTACAATTTAGTGATATTGTGAACGATGATAGAAGCTTCAATACAAATAGACATATTCCTATACAACTCCATAGCTTGCACTTCCTTTGACCCTTTTTACCTTTCCTGCTACTTCTACTCTAATTCTGATATCCAAGCAACGACCTTTTAGTAACATTAATGTGTTGAATATTTAATTAAAATAAACACAATTCTAAATATGTATTATATATTTTCAAATAAATGTATAAACATGTAGACATGCCAATTGAGTTTTACCAATTAAAAACTATTACTTTTAACCCAAAATACCTTCTTACCCAACCCAACCCAAAGTGACATGTTTTGATCCATGTTTAAAAATGTAAGTTCACTCACATTTCTGCTAGTCAAAAGTGCTGGTAAAAAGTATAATAAAAGCAAACTCGGAAGGAAAAAACTAATGATGTGTCAATCGAGTTATGAGCACTTACAAATTATCAGTTTCAACCCCAAACACCTCGTCACCCAATTGAATCATCCAAAGTGAACTGTTTTGATCCATAGTTAAAAATGTCAGCCCCTTCATATTTATGTTAGTAAAAAGTACAAATTTGGCAAACTTGGAAGCAAAAAAAAAAAGAATAAAAACACACTTGATGTTTGAAACTGGTGTAGCTTGAATGAACTATTCATCCAAGTCTTTTGATCGAAAAAAGGAGAATAGTTAGGGAGAACATATCACATTAGTTGGGGAAAACATATCACATTATTATCTATATTACTTTTCAAAGTTTTTCACCTACAAAACCATAATGATTTTAAGAGGTTGCACAAAATTAAGAAAACCACCTTAAAACATCAGACCATTGCTTTTACATGAGACCACATCTATTGACCCAAAGATAAAATATACGTAACTTACTTCCCTGATAAATTTGAATGTAAGATTAAAACACAATTATTTGATAATGAACTGAGAATATAGGCTCCTAAAATAATTGAAACAAAATCCTAGTAGGGAACATCGTGGTCAAAAATAGGGCAACCATCTAATATTTCAACTAACAAAAATACCACTCAACTCAAATACGACTTGGACCTGAAAACCACTCGAGTCAAGCACAACATGAACTTTTATAATGGTCATGATGCATTTCATGTTAATCATACAATTTCAACCAAAGATGATCTATTTGACCCATTATTCAACACTATCATTTTTCAACCCATTAGTATTCTTGTTAATGAGTTGGACTTCTCAAGAACATGTAAAACCCATTTTAAAGACACAAAGTCAGCTTAATCCTTGCTAAATTTCAAAAAGATAATTTGATGTGGGACTATTGAGCGAACCCTTCACAACATAAATATGAAATTGAGTAACCGATGAAATCATTAGTTCATAAGGTTATTCTTTGTACATGATACTACATATGAGGAAAAGAGCCAATTTCCAAAAAAATTATATATGCATACCGTATTCAATAGCAAACATTTGTTTGAACTATTATAGCTTGGAAAGAAGAGACGACTCATTTGACATATATTTAATACATACCTATTTCGACCAGGCCCCTTAACACATTACCTAACCATAACTACTTGGCATGTTACATCAGAAGATGATTGTAAAGCTTTAATTGATTACATAATTCGTAGATCAGTAAAAACTATGAATACCTTTCGGTTTGAAATAATAGTTCAAAGCAAACAAACCACGTCACCTACATCAATAAACTTATTTATATTCTCATGGCAACGTCATTTCCAATTAATAAAATGTAATGTGAAGTAGAAGAAAACTTTATTATACATGACTAATAACATAAAAAGCAATCCTGACCTGCTAACTGAAATAAGCTTCCAAACACTTAAAAGTGTCTTAGAAACGCAATAAGCATAAGTTGTCTATAGAGGTGTTTGGGATTGCTTGTCTACTTATTATATTGGTTTGAATGAGATGAGGAAACTCAAACATCCTCTAAATAAACATTATTTGCCAATCACTATATACTCTATATTTTATATCATTAAACCAAATTTAATGATTTCTATATACTCAAACACCTTCTAAATACACATCATAACACCCCATAACACAAAGACTTGAATACCTTAATAACTACTCCATCCGTCCCATATTAAGTGTCCACTTTCAAAGTGCACAAAGTTTTAGAAAATTTCACTAACTACACTCTCCACCAGTCAAATATTATTTTTACCCACTAAAGTCTCATCTCATTGGTTGAAATAGATTCTGGACACTTAATTTAGGAGATCCCAAGATTCCATTGTGGACACTTAATATAGGACGGAGGGAGTAAGAATTTTTATTAAAAAGCAATAGGTAGCTTTATAAGAAATCCTAAACACCTCAACATATCATATAAGCACTTTTCCAACCACCCCAAAAATTGATGACCATATAAGCGTCTAATGACCATGGAATATAGGAATTCCGATAATACCTTAATTGCCTTGAATTTCCTTCTTCATTAATTAACAAATTAAAGGATTTTTTTTATCTCAATAGATAATAAATCAATGAAAAATATCATTTCGAGTATAAAAGTCGACATCATGGCAGAATATGAATGAAATAACGTACCAATCTGTGGAAACAAACTTGAAAACAATCACTGAAAAACCTTTAAGAGCATGTTGCTCAACTATGTAAGTAATAACAAATAATGTTTTAACTAAAAGCAGCATAACCAATTTAATCAAATTTCAAGCCTGCTTGTACAAACCTACTTTTTTATACCATCAAATCATCATATAACCATAACCAATCTTTTATATAATAAAGGAAAACCTCAAGTGTGATTTTATTTTGGGTTACCTGGTACCCAGGACGACTACCCTTTCGGATAGCCCGGAGTCAATGCACGTGTGAATTATATATATCATTATATCATGACCATGTGCTCATTTGACATACCAGGAAAACAAAATTGCAAAGAACCTCTGTCTATATTTTGTAAGTTTTAATTAATCTAAGCAAACTAATCCATATTAGTGAAATATTTTAGTTTTAACTTTGATAGCTTTAAAAACAAAGGAATCATGGCCAACGATAACCTCATCCATATATAATCATGAAATTAAACATACCGACATGCATACACCAACAATTGAACATTAATTTAGAATATTTAAAACTAATATAATAATTAAATAAACTTGATAATTAAGTTTTTGTATGATTTTTCCAAATAAAAACACGCATCAATAAGCAGAAAATAAAGAAGATTTGTGTACCTTAAATCCCAATGGTTAAAATAGGCTTGTGTAGACATTAAAATGAATCACCAGATCTGTTTCTCGAGGCTTTGTTGTAGTTTTCAAGGATTATGTGTGTGAATTTAGCGATTTTGATATTGTTTAGGGTGGGGCTACGGATTAAACGATTATGGTGCAGATGTATGATTATGATGAATGGAGTATCAAAAGCGCTTCTCTTCCATAACATTTACAATTCCGTCCCACAAGTATTAACTATTAAATGTTAAGTCCATATGTATGTTTTGCTTTTGTCTACAATTCATGCATAAAAACGAATTAAATCGAATTTACCTTTTTTTTTGTCAAATAAAGAAACTTTTACCTTTTTTAATTAAATATATTTAAAATAAATAAATAATAATTAAAAAAATATTACCAAATAAGGTATGGTTTGATTTTTTTAAAATGAAAAATTCCCACTAGGGGTTTTGTTTTATTATATAAAAGATGTCAAGCGTGAATTGTTAATTTATTTCAAAGTTTATCCGACATGGATAGAATGTAAAAGCAATGAACTGTTTATAACCTCATTTATCATTCATTCATTCAAGTTTAAGTTAAAGACCTTGCAATAAAACTTTTTGCATTGTCTTTGTTTCGGCTCTTTTTTATTCCTTATAACATCGACCATTTTAAACTGTTAATTTACATGGTATCAATTTAAGTTTTTGTTATAATTTGTGGTATCAAACAACATATAACTGGAACACAAGACGTAGATATAAAGTGTGGATTTCAAGCCCAACAAGATTAAGCACAATAAATGAGCCTATTATTCTAATAAGCAAATATACACGAACAACTGTGCTTATGTACTTTCTTTTCCATGGGCTCAGATGATTTAAGGCGAAAAGTTCAAGACACTATTAGAAAAATGAACGGCTCAATAATTCAACATGCCAAAACAAAACAAAAACTGAACGCGCATTTTACCCAAAAAAAAAAAAAAAAAAAAAAAAAACAACGGAACGCGTTTTTTTAACTTTATACCTTAAAACATGATACACATAATGCGCAAATGAGAAATCCATTTACAAACAAAAGCCGAATGTGTAACGGTAGATATGCTAAAAACGACCAAAAATTGTTTGGTTTTAGTAAGTACTAGCTAGTTTTAAAACATTAGAGCTATCTTAATAGTAGTTAGTTTCTACCAGGTTTCATACCAAATTGGGTAGTATTTGGAGAGACTATTGCTATGCCCAATCAGTACTGGTGTATGTCGCTTTATTAAATTAGATCCATTTGAAAAAACCTTTCTCGCCTCCATTTGATATCTCACAGATGACAGTCGAAAACTGCAGTTGCAGTGTTGACGGGTTTGGAACTATATTATTGAAACACTTTTTTGGGAAGTCAAACTTGGGTTCAAGGTATTTTCTAGTCACACATCAAGGATACCATTAATGATGATCGGGTCAGGCTGGAAGTTTCAGCTGACCATAATGAAGTCAACTTATTTGCATCATCTGAACACATGGAACGGGTTTTCGACTATGTAAATTGAATGTTTGGAGAAGTGTTTGTTTCCTGACAGACATGTCTCATGCTGAATAAAGCATTTGGAACTTGAAAAGAAATGTCAACAGATGATATATTTCTTCATGGTCCAAATGATGTTGAGGAAAAGAGCTTTTGTTTGTTTTCAAGAAACACGCATCTGGCAACATTTGTACAGTCATAGGCTCAACATGACTTGTCAAGTTAATGAAAATTAGGGTTAGGTAACATTTCTTACTCCTGAAAAAGCTACAAAGTCTGATTAGTTTATAAACTGCAGACCAAGCATGATGTGTAGAGACTAAGCTTTTTTGTCGCTCTTGAAGAAGCGCTTCGAGAGATGTAGTTTTGATGAAAGTTTGCATTTGGAGCCGGCTAAAGCTTCGAAACACATTGACGAGAAGGTATTCCAAGGGTGTCAATCATGGCAGAAGATTAAATGTTAGCAATTGTTTCATAGCAATGCTTTCTTACGAGAAGGTATTGCAAGGGAGCATTCTTAATTTAAAACCTTGCAGCTTCGAAAAGGAGTTAGGTTCATTGTTGACAGAAACGGGAATAGTTCATATCGAGATATATTCCAAGGTTGCTAAAATAATGGTAGAGAGCCAAGAAGACCATTAGAACAGCTCATGAATGGAAGAATCTTAATTGATGCTTGGCTCGCTCCTTCAGTTTCGAGACTTGTCTTGATTAAGATCACAATAAGCTTGGATTCTTTAATTTCATGGAAAAGGAATCCTGCTTTATAAATCAGAAATCGGCTTTTTTAAAATCAAACATGAGCTTATAAACCAATTTGGCATAACTGCTATATAGCTTTAAAATATTGATATTTTTGAAACCATGATAATGCAATCGAAATGCAGAAACTACCTGCATTCACGAACACATAAGAAAGATGACCCACACATATATTTTTCTAAAAAACACTAAAGACAAAAGATATTCAAATCCAATCTGGTTCTTATATGTGAAACGTTAACTTTTTAAAGTTTTCTACATGGTTTTTAATCTAGTTTCTGATCATATGTGTCTTTTGTGTCAACATGAGTTGTTTGTTTATTTCAATAGGTTATCCCACATAGATTGAAAATAAAAGTAATGAACTCTATATAAGTTCAAGTGTTAGGTACGTTTTCAACTGGGGAAGACACGTAACAAAAACTTTCTTGTTGCGTTTGTTCTTCTTTTACTTTTTTTATGTGTTCCTTGAATAAAACTGTGCATGTTCTTCAAGTGTTTCTCCTACTTTTGTTGGAATCTTTTGTAGCCACAAGTTTGGGAAAAGATAGTTATAGTTAATTTGTGACGATTTTTTTTAACGGCAACTTTATTGAACTAGCAAGATGCTAGAAAAGACATTACAAGGAGATCAAGTTAGGGTTTTTCAACCAAGTCTCCAAGTGTTTCTCCTACTTTTGTTGGAATCTTTTGTAGCCACAAGTTTGGGAAAAGATAGTTATAGTTAATTTGTGACGATTTTTTTTAACGGCAACTTTATTGAACTAGCAAGATGCTAGAAAAGACATTACAAGGAGATCAAGTTAGGGTTTTTCAACCAAGTCTCCAAGTGTTTCTCCTACTTTTGTTGGAATCTTTTGTAGCCACAAGTTTGGGAAAAGATAGTTATAGTTAATTTGTGACGATTTTTTTTAACGGCAACTTTATTGAACTAGCAAGATGCTAGAAAAGACATTACAAGGAGATCAAGTTAGGGTTTTTCAACCAAGTCTCCCAAGAAAAAGAAACATTACATCTATTGACACACCAATAATAAGAACGAGAAACAATGTCGTCAAAAATCATGGACCGTCTCAGAGGAGTCACGTCAAAGATGAGATGATTCCTAAACGCCTAAATATGCCACCAAGCAACGTAACAAACTCCTTCCAACATCAATTTGACCCTAGACGACAGCCGGATAGCCGAAAACCAATCATTCCAATCTTTAAACGACATCAAGACTTGCCAATCTAGCTCCCACCAACGACATATCTTACGAAAAATGAGCCCGGCCAAATCACACCTGAATAAAACGTGAGCAATATCTTTGGTAACCAAACCACACACCGGACAAAGATCAGAATCCATAACAACTCCTCTACGCACAAGATTACTTCTAGTCGGGAGGCGATCGAGACGAGCCCCAAGCAAAGATGTTAATCTTAATCGGAATAAAATCCACCCATCTAGTAGAAACATCGGAAGAAGGAAGCAAGATGTTGTCTAAAAAAGAACGAACCTCTTTGACACGGAAAGCTCCATCACCATAAAGATCACAAATCCACCTATCTTTGGAGGGTGATAAAATGACAGGCTCTTAAATCGCACATTACTCATCCCATTGTTGTCGCTCAGCACCATCACGAATCGGCCTACGAAAGAAGGCTTCAACAGAAAAAAATCTTAGCTTAGCCTCCACCGTAGAATCTTTATTTGTCTCTAAAGCGAAGATACGGGGGAACATGATACAAAAAGGCTGATCAGAAGTCCAAGGATCGTACCAAAACCGAGAGCAACTCCCATCACCAATTTGTTTCTTACAATGGGAAACAAAGTTAAAACCTTTAGGAACTAAGGCATACATTTCACGTAGAATAGAACACCAAAAAGAGGAAAAATGAACCGGATGAGAATAAAAAAAGGACCCGTATAAGGCTTGAATAACACGATACCATAAAGACCCATCTTGGGATATGAAACGCCACACCCATTTCAAAAGCAAAGCCCGACTCAAGGCATAAAAACTGGACACTCCGAGGCCACCTTTTTTCTTAGACGTTAAGACCTTTTTCCAAGCCACCCAAGAAGTCTTGCTATCTGATTGATCTGCTCCCTTAAAGAAGTTACTACGAATCGTTTCCATCTCCTTCAAAATGCCTTTTGGAACTTTAAAGATGGACAAATTGTAAAGAGGGGAAGCTCCAAGAACCAACTTCAAAAGGGTTAACCTACCTCCAATAGAAAGCGTTTTAACTTTCCACTTGGACAACCGCTGATTTAACTCATGAACGGTATCAGACCAAGTAGAAAGCCGAGACATACAGTCACTTCCCATCACACCAAGATACCAAAAAGGATCTTGCATAACCGAACATCCAATAAGCGAAGCAGCCTGGCTGATTTGATTCTGATGCACACCAACCCCCATAATTTGGCTCTTTTGGATGTTTATTTTCAACCCTGATGCAAGGAAAAAACATCTAAGGATCTTAACAATATTTCCCATGTTAGAATCAGACCATTCCCCGATGAAAATAGCGTCGTCAGCATAGAAAAGATGAGAAACAACCATCGACTCATTAATCTGAATCCCTTTGAAGACGCCATCACTTAGGGCCTTAGAGAAAGAAATGTGTAAGGATTCCATAATGAGAATAAATAAATAGGGCGCCAAAGGATCACCTTGTTTCAAGCCACAAAAGAAAGGAAATTCCAAAGAAGGACTACCATTAACCAAGACCAAAGCCATAGAAGAGCTAAAAGTACCTCGAATCCGCTTACACCAATTTGGACCGAAACCAAAAGCATGTAAAACGTCCAACAAATAATCCCAGCTAACAGAATCGTATGCCTTAGCAAAATCAACTTTGAAAATCATGGCTTGCTTCTTTTTTCGTTTACACCAAGCAAGCAGCTCATTTAAAATGAAAGGCCCATCTAAAATTTGCGAATTAGCAACAAACGCTGACTGCGTATCAGACATAAGAACCGAGATAACTGTAGCCAAACGATTAACAAGGATCTTCGTAACAACTTTATAAACACTCCCGATCAAGCTTATAGGTCTCAAATCTGATACAAGTTTGGCATTCGTAACTTTTGGAATCAAAGCAATGAAAGAAGCATTACTTCCCATCGGGAAGGTACCGCTTTCAAAAATACAATCGACAGCAGAACAAAAATCAGGACCAACAAAATTCCAATATCTCCTAAAGAATTCAAAAGTATATCCTTCTGGACCAGGAGACCTATTCGCTCCACAATCCCAAACAGCACGACGAATTTCATCATTGGAAATACAACGATCCAAATCCTCGGCTTGATCATTAGAAAGGCGATTAGGAAATTCAAAATTTAGTTTAAACCAACCCTGACCTAGTTGCTTAAAACGATTAACGAAGTGGTCTTTGAAGGCATCTTTAACCACCTCCGGATCTGTTTTCCAATGACCATCGATAAGGACTCCCCGGATAGACAATTGAGACCGCTTTTTGTTAGTAGTACCATGGAAGAATTTTGAATTTTTGTCCCCCTCTATAGCCTATTTAATCTTCGATTTCTGAATCGAATCAGTACCTTCCATCTGTTTAAGGTCATGAAGTTGATGAGATAACTCCATTCTTTTGAAGCGCATCTCATTAGAAACGATTCCACTATCAAAAGTTTTATCAATGTTGATCAATTTCTCCTTAATATACCTGGCAACACCTGAATGAATCAAGTTCTTATCCTTAATCCACTGTCGGATAATAATCTTCAACTCTTGGAGCTTTTTCTTGAACCGAATCAACCTGTTATTGTCCGAATAAGAAAAAGAATTCCAAGCTTGTTCCACCATATCATCAAAGCCATCCCTTTTAAACCACAAATGATAAAAACAAAAAGGAGTCGGCCTAAAATCAGTACAAACTTCTAGGAAAAGAATGGGCGGTGGTCAGAAAGATGTCTATCAAGACATAAAGCCGAGATAGATGAGAATTAAGAAAATATGCCTTCCGAGACCAAGAATCAATT
Source organism: Chrysanthemum seticuspe (assembly GCA_019973895.1). Taxonomy (NCBI): domain Eukaryota; kingdom Viridiplantae; phylum Streptophyta; class Magnoliopsida; order Asterales; family Asteraceae; genus Chrysanthemum; species Chrysanthemum seticuspe. Next base: position 28,804,445 of record BPTQ01000005.1, read on the forward strand.
CAATTTACTCATTTTACTAGCCGAAGGGTGCGACCATGTAAAAGAATACCCTTCCAAATTGACATCCACAAGCCCCGACGTCTCAATGAAATGATTAAAAACGCGCGCACCAGAATGATAAAACACCGAGCCAAGTCTTTCATCAATAGATTTCACCTTATTGAAGTCACCCATAACAATCGACTCACCATCCCAACGAGATATTAATAAAGAAATGTTTGTGACGATTATGCTAGTATACAAAACATTAGTACTGTATGTATTTTGTTAACTTCGCTAGAACGTGACATTCGCCATATATTACTTTATAGGGCATATATGTGACGCCCGCAACTCACATACTTTTTCTTTTTAGCATCCTATGAGCTATATTCTCCTAAACAATTAGTATATACTAGCAGGATACCCGCGTGTTGCAGCGGCGGATACCCTGAAATAAATTTTTCCGGTGAATCATGTATTTTTGTTTATTTTGTTCTTTTTGACAATAAATTTACGGATATCAAAAATTTTGTTTAGCCCATGTCCGGTCGGGCTCAGGCCCGTTTGGCCGTGCCCGTTCGGGCTCGACCCCGTTTGGACCATACCCGTTCGGGCTCGGGCTCATTTGGCCCGTTGCCCGTTCGGGCTTGAATATTTGTATAATTTGCTTTATTATTTGTATTAGTGTCATTTAATGCAGGAATTGCGTTTAAGTTGGTTGTACAATATGCTTGATAATTTGTATTTCTTGTGTAAGGGGTGTTTTAATAACTGCATTAATTGTATTTATTGACCAGTTAATTAATTGACTATGTTAAATATCTTGACCACATTAATATTGCTTTATATTTTGTACATTAAGCTTTAAGACTTGTAAGTCTTAAAATTAATAATGATGAGAAAGATCATTAATAGTGCATTGTGTATTGTACAATAGGCTTTGTATTTTGTAAGTCTTAATTTTAAGACCATGAGGAGAGAGATTCATTCCTCTATTATAAGTAGTATAGATATAGATAGTATTCTTTAACTTCCAAATAATAAAAAACTTTGATTTATTCTAGTCAGATATTCATATTCGAGTTGGTTTTTTTTTTGTTTTGTACGTAGCTTCGGTTTGGTTTTTTAGATTCCCCAACCGTTGGTCGGACATACGACCGATTTTCATTTAGCTGATTTTCACATCCTGACACTACAAAATGCCATTTAGGCTTAAACCCATGAATAAGTTTTAGGAGTCTTGGAACTAGATTTGTTGACCTTCATTTACACGACTGGTGGCCTTTCTAGACACAAGAAAGATGACCCAAACATATTAATATGTTTTCAAAAACACTTATAGTAAAGAATAATCTAATCAAATCTAATTGTATTTTTGTATCTGGTTTGGGTTTTCAGTATGCTATGAGAGTTTCTTACACAGTTTTGTCAAACAAGTACGTAAATGTAAAACATAACTCAATATCCTTACCAAAATCGACTCCCAGTTTTTCTTGTTTTGTGTTTACCAATATACAACGAGGTCAGGGGTTTCAAGCTTTTTAGTAAGGTTACATGGGTTTCATGTTTTGTAAATTTTGGTCTTATGCTTCTTTGATGCCTTACATGATTTGTTAATTTATTTCAATTTTTGTCCCACATTGACAAAAAGTAAAAGTAAACCAGCTCTTTATAAGTTCAGTAGCCTTAACTGATAAAATTTATAATTTAACACCATATCAAATCATAATTTAAAACAGTCGTAACTCGTAACATGGCCTTTCCAAAAAAAATTAGTATTAGCACGAAAAACAATCCATTTAGATTGGGGTCTATTGTTGCTCGAATGATGATGGCGATATTTATCGCTTTTCCATATGCTTTCGAGTATCTTCTGTTCGAGTTGGGTTTTGATGTTAGTCGACACATATGATATCAAATTATCCATCAATCAAATGTAAATGCCTAGTCGATATTTATCGCTTTTCCATATGCTTTCGAGTATCATCTGTTTGAGTTGGGTTCTGATGTTAGTCGACACATATGATATCAATCAATCAAATGAAAACGTCTAGTCGTTCTTGAAAAACTTCATAGATTTCTGCACACATTGCACCCTGAGAGTTTAGATCTTAACTTAGTATAGTGTATGTATTTTATCCATCATTAATACATGAATTGACTAAAAGTATTTAAGCTTGCAACACTTCCAAGTTATTTAAATACTTGCCAAGTTTTCGGTGAACTTAACGGTCAATGACTTATCGATATCTTTGTATTACATTATTCGATATAACAAAAAAAAGAGTCTGATCGTACGACGGTCATATGGAAGTATTGGTTGGAGACTTTTGCAAAGGTTTTTATAGGGGTGTTTGTTTATGCTTATATGTAGTTTATGAGCTTATCTGTTTTTTGGCTTATATTTCATAAGCTTCAATTTCCTAACTTATTTTCATATTTGTGAGCTTATATAAGTTTATTACAATATGATAAACTCATATAAAAATTAGCCATAAACTGAGGCTCATAAGCCCATATACAAGCTTAAACAAATATCCCAATTGCTTAGAATGTTGATCTTTTTATCGATATGAATTGACAAATTCCGGTACTTAAATCTAAAACATTAACTTTTAGTAGTTTCCTAAGTAGTTTTCAATCTACTTTGTGATCTTACTGTATGTTTTTATAGAGTCAAACGATTTGTTAATTTATTTCAAGAGTTTATCCCACATGGATAGAAAGTGAATATAATGAACTCTTTATAACTTCAAGTGTCATTCATGTATTTATTTTGGCAACAATAATATTGCAACAAAAACTTGTTGCATATTCTTTGTTTATGGAATTTATTTTCTTCCTATTTCTTTTTCACTTAACTCTTTCCAATGATCCGCATGTTACGACCAATTTAAACTGTTATTTTACATGGTATCAATTTAAGGGCGATGTTTTTGAGGGATGGTAATGGTAATGAAAAATAATACTTGGTGCTATATAATGGAATGACCCATTACCCAATAGTGGATAATGGATCATTATCCAATAACTTGAGGGAAATGCTTTTTTCTCCCCCCTTATCCTTTCCTCACTATTATCATTATCTTTCACTTTCTTTTTTTGAACCAAGAACACCCTAAGTTTTTTTTATAATTTGTAATATCAAACTGTTATATAACAATTAAAATAGCTCTATTGTTCTAAAAATAGTATTTGCAACTTTTTAGTTATACACATTTTGATTCATTCAACTGTTTGCTATTTTGGCTAATTTTCAAACGAGTGTTTATTACATTATTTTATTTTCAAATTTCAGATAGTACCATAAGATTGTACTTTTTTTATAATAAAAAGAGTGCAATTTTAAACATCTAATTTGATATGGAGGAAATTACATTTTTGCATAAATATGAATACTAGTAATTATTATGGATTATTTTTGTACTTGGTTTAAATTCTCTCAAGATGGCCGAGTGGTAAGGCATCCGAAGGTCTCAGAAGAGACCCAGAGAAACATCTTGGGATGGCTAGAGAAAATTCCGAAAACGGCCACGAGAGTATACTGGTTAAACTGCGTACATGTAGTAGGGGTATCATCTGGTTCGGGTTAGACCAGAGTAGACCCGATCTGAACCTGACTACTGGGCTTATAAGGATTGGTTAACACAATTACAAATGCTTATTGGGTCTACCCGGTCAACCCGATAAACACGATAGCTAAATAAGATCGGGATAGAGTTGGATTTTGTCAACTTATCGGGTTCAGTTCCAACTCACTAACCCGAAACAAATAGGTTTTTATCAGTTTTAAACTTGCTATTCATATTCATAAATTAACAAATTAATCACTACATAACATAACCATCAACATGCCTTGCAAGTTAGAATAATTGTATATTGTTACATGTTTTAAGGCTAATCACACTCGATCGGTTAAGGGCATGGGTTGACCGATATCAAAGTCGGTCGAGCCCAATGAACCATATAGTCGTTAATAATATAGCTGGTATCTTCGTATCACAGTACACAAATAAATTTTTTTCTTCCAGATTTGACACTATTGATAAATAAATTTGTAGGGTATGTTTGACTATGTTGTTGGCTAAGAAATTATGTAATACCTGAATTTCTAAAATTCACAAAAAGACCAAAATACCCTTATGATCAAAAGTATGAATAATTAATTTAAAAGGATACCAAATAAGCTATGTAAATTCAGAAACTTACAAGAAATATCACATATGATCCAAATAAATTTTAAAGACTTTGTAAAGATCATTCTTATAGTTTATAATATTTATAAAATCATTTTGTGTTTTATATATATGTAGCCGAATATATTTAACTTGTTTTATAAAAGAATTTAATTAATAAAAGCCCAATACAAATTTATAAAATTAAGAATCCATTTATTTCAAGTCCATCACAATATTAAGCCCATAAGAAAATTGGAAAATCATATAAATACATAAGGTACGGTTCACTATATCCCTAATAACCGAATAAACCTAAACCGACTCCAAAACCCTACAAAATTCGACTTCCAGTTTCCAAGCCCTGAAGCTATTTTTCTTGGACGAGTTTGAAGGTGAAGAAGGTGGGAAAAATCGTGTTTGAGGCTCTAAGGTGCTGTTTCGATCGTGGTTAGTTTTTAGGTTGGTTAGGGTTTCGGCGAGTGGAACTTTTTGGTTTCTTTTGTTCTAACGACCAAAGCTCATCAAGGGTATGTTCCTAATATTATTTTCAGTCCTACAAGTCATATAGAACATGTAAAAATTAGCCATGCATGTTTAATAAGTCACACGAAATTGTTTTGGATTGATAACCCTAAAAACGTATAAAATAACGCATGAGCGTATAATAATTTTTAAGACCATGAATTGATTTTTCCAGAAGATCTTACATGTTATACAACCTGAATAAAATACGTGATTGTGAATTCAAAGCTTGTGTAAATTGTCTTGGGTTTTCTTGTTCGATAACGCATAAAAAGGGAAAGAGATATAAAAGGGACGATTAGGGTTTACATGAACTAGGGTTTTCTTGTTATCATTAAGGGTAATTAATGAAGTAATAATGATGAGATAATGATGGGTTAAACCTAGGTTTAGGGTTTGTACTTGAATTATGTATATTCGGTCCTAAATAAAAGTTTTGGGTTGGTTTTGTAAATTATGAAACTTAAAGGTTATTTTTGTGAACAGTAAAATAAAGGCACTAAACATATAAAAATAAGTGTGAGGGTTAAACATGTAATTTTGGATATTTAGAGGGCCATTCGAATTGTATTTAACTTAAAAGGGTATGTTTTGTAAATTCTAAAACCTTTGGACTGAAATAGTAAAATCTGATAATATAAGGTTAGATTGTGAAATTAAAGATGTCAAAGGTGTAAATTGTAATTATGAGTAATTATGGGTTCGACAAGTGTAATTTGAGTTTTGTAGAGATATGCGTGAGTTTTGAGATAACTTCGGTTTGCTATCAATTACGTTTTAGGTCAAGGTGAAAATCATTAAAAGAAGTAACATGTGAATTTAATGCGTATTTAGTACTAATATTTAAAGAGTATGGGAAACCCTAGAACCTAAATAGGAAGTTGGTTAATTAATGAGGAATACTCTAAAATGTTGTAATTCCGTCTGTCACTAAAATGAGAATATTCTGACAACTCTAAAAGTATTAATGCGATAAATCCGTTATAACATTAATGATGCTAATAAGTATTAAATAAATCATAATCCGTGTAGATTCGTTGAAGGAGACGCGACGTTACATCTTCATATTCCTTCATTCGTTTGCTTTCCTCTCATTTGCTTTAAGGTACGGATATTCTGTCTTACTTTAAGACACTTATGTTATCGTACAGATATTCTGACCTTCTTAGTAAAGGTTCCTAAAGATGTTCTTTTCGTTAGTTTTCCCGTTTTACTTATTAGGGTTTCCGATGCCATTGCTATGAACCCTTTCCTGATTGTGTGATATGTTGCTTATCTAAACTTATGTTTTATTGAATCATGCGATACTTGATTTGAACTTTACGTTAGGAAGACTTTGATATGTGTAATTGTTGAACCTTATTATATTTGAATATGAACCTTATGATATGAGTTATTGATATGTTCCTTGCTGAACCTTGTGTTTGATTAAGACGTGTGTTATAATTGAAATTCGGTTTGACCTAAGTTAGTTTGACACCCGAGCCAAATAATATCTAGTCATGGGGGTTCCATGTCCGTGTCAGTGATGCACCATTGACATGACTCTAGGGCAGTAGAGTGAAGTTCTGTCACGTCCCTTATCTGATATTTGCTATGAGCTCAATTTGTATTATATTATCAATGTATGTTTGTGGGGCGTATGGATGCATCCTAGATCTGATCTGTTGTCCGATATGATTTGTTCAGATGAATGATGTCGTGTGCAATACGCATCTTCATAAAACTCTGGGAGTTAGCTACTCCGGATTATTTTGAGATTGTTTCTACATAGTTAAGATGTTTTAATATGATATGTTCTGGGCTCGTGGTAGTTAACTAAATCTTTATCTGTTATTTCTATGATAAGTATTCTGATTTTGTTTCGGTATGTTCAAGTGTTTATGATTATGTGCAAGGCTTATTATATGCTATTATATGTGTTTATGCTTTTGTATGTTTATGTGACTACCGTCTGCTATGCTAAGATATGATTAATATGTTTAAATATGATTCGCATGCTGTCATCTGATGTTATGTTAGTTTATCGTTATGTGGATTCGTTGATCTGTGAGATGAATGTGCTAGTGTGAAAGTGAGTATTCTATAAGTTTAGTATGTATAAATTGTTCAGTTAATTTTGTGAACTTTGCTTATAAGTTAGTGTTTTATCTGCCTATGTGACCTGCCATGCTTAAACTCTGCTGATGTTAGGATTTGATTTGAGAACTGGTTTAGCTTATGATATCTGTTTTGATAATTGTTGATGGTTATGCTATGTTTTTGTTTGGTCTGTTTAATTATAGTTTGTCTATTATGTTTCTATTTGCTTGTGAGACTGCCATGATTTGGACTGCTATTTCCGCTGCTGCAATATTAAATTAAGTGTGTTAAGTGAAGGTTAATTAATTTGTTGAATGCCATGTTTATTTTCTAGGAAGTGTTTCGTTAGCCTTAGACTTTTCGTTTTGTTATTATGTAATCTATTTCTTCTTGATATGTTAAGTGTCTGGTTATTTGATGTGTTTGCGTTGGAGTCATCAATATGCTATGTGTTTGTCCTTGATTGCTAATTGTTGTTCCGGATTTCTGTGCAATTGTGTTTCTGCAGAATCCTCAATGATTCATTATTCTCGTTCCGCTACAATTTTGTTATTCGTTTCTTTGTTCAATTCGTATTTATGTTTTGTTTAGTTTTTGTTTTGTCATATCTGTTCACTGGGCTTTGTAAGCTCAGCCGCACTTTTCCTTTCCTGCGGCAGGTATTAAGCATTCAAGATGAGCTCTTGGGATGGCTGATCTGGGTTGAGAGTAGAAACTGAGAGCAAGATTTGATTATAGAGATCTTAGATTTATTTTGAAGTTTAGTTATTTATGTTTTCTTTTGAGTATTTTTGTAAGGCTTTCGCTATTGTATATTATTTAGAAGTTCTGATATGAAACCGTATTGTGATATCTTTACTCTTGTCGGGTCGGGGTGTTACAAATTAGCTATCCCATTGTTAGTCATACCAAGTTGCGGTTTTAGGTAAACTCATTTACTACAATGTCAATCTACAAATATTGTTGTAAATGGTTCTATAATGATATCGTAGTGCATGAATTGACAAGTTCATGACGACGTGCAAATGTAAATATGTAAAAAGAAAGGTGCAACTTATTACCAAGTAGATATGTTGGTGAAAAAACTTATTAGTCTTTTACTTGTTTCATATCTATAAAATCAACAAATTAACCACTACATAACATAAATATCAATGTACCGTGCAATTTGGAACATACGTATCAATCTCTTGGTAAAATGTAAGGACTGTGTGTTTAACGAACGTTTACGATTATAGATACAATCTTTAAGTTAAATTCGAGGACTATTTGTGTGAGACGAATAATTACATTAATCCCTATACTTAATTACCAATTTCAAAACAATCCCTCAGTTAAATCTAAGGAATGTTTGTAAAAAAATAATAATAATAATTACCAATTTCAAAACAATCCCTCAGTTAAATCTAAGGAATTTTCAAAAAAAAAAAAAAAAAAAAAAAAAAAAAAACGAGTAAAAAGTCCTCGTAAGAAAGATAACTCAAACACATACCCGCCAGAGTAGGGTATGAGAAACACATACAATATATTTAAAGACAAAAAAACACTAATGATGTTGGGTAAATATAGAATTTGTGATTTTTACAAAACGTTAACTTTTGATAATTTCCTACATGGTTTTCAATATGCTTTGTGATCTTATGTTTCTTTAGTGACAACTTGACTTGTTCATTTATTTTACAGCTTGTCCCACATGTCCCACATGGATAGGAAATAAAAGTAATGAACTCTTTATAACTTCAGTGTAATTTGTGTATCATAGAAATAAAGAAACATCCAATAAAAATTTGTTGCATGTGTCTTTGTTTCTTTTTTATATATTGTTTTCACTTAACTCTTTTTCATGATATGCATGTAGGGACCATTTTAAACAGTTATTCTTACATGTTATCAATTTGTGGTATCAAACTCTCATATACGAGAAAACAAGTTGTAGATATGAAGTGTGGTTTACAAGCTCAAAAACATTAAGCACAAAAAACGAACCTATTATTCTAACAAACAAAGTGAGCTGAAACAATTGGACTTTTTTTTTTTTTTTTTTAATAATAATGTACATATTTCATTCAGCATTACTACATGGATTGACTATTAAGTGTCTAAGCAACAAAATTACTCAGTGATTTGAATATGAAAAAAAAAAGAACTTACAAAGTTTTCAATGAGCATAAAAATAGTTGATTTACTGCTATCTTTGTATTACGTTATTCGATTTAAAAGAAATTTCAAGATCGGACACCGCTTATTGCTAGATAAACTTTGTGTAAGTGATCAATGCATATGGTGTCGGGATAGTAAGAGCCTCTGGAAATCCTGAGTACAACACGAATGACTATGTTATTGGCCTTCTAAGATGGGGAGAATATAGCTATGGAATGGGATTTTCCTAATAAAGTTAGACCCAATGGATTTCCATTGATATTGTGTAAAAGGATTTGACACAATTTTCAGGTTAAAATACTTGAAAAACTCGGGTTTGATGAAGCATTCAATTATAAAGAAGAAACAGACTTAAATTCTACTCTTAAAAAAGTATGCACATTACTGGAATGCTTATACTCGATATCTAACATTTGTTCTTGTTTTACTGTAGTTTTGCGATTGTGTGTACCGTTTGTTAAATAAATACATTTTTTTTATATATCCTAGGTATTTTCCAGATGGGATTGATATATACTTTGATAAGGTTGGAGGCTAGATGTTAGAAGCAACAATATCAAACATAAACTTGCATGGTAGAGTTGCAATTTGTGGAGTCATTTCACAGTATACGGGTGCTGGGAGACGAGCACAACCAGATAAACTAAATGTTATCTTCAAGAGATTGACCATCAAGGGCTTTTTATCTGGGAGACGAGCACAACCAGGAAAAATGCATGTACTTGAAGATGTCTCAGTTGGTTTGGAAAGAGTACTAGTTTCTTCAGCTTTTATAGGGCTCTTTCGTGGATACAATATTGGGAATAGGATAGTTCGAGTCTGCGACGATTAAAGGCAAATATTCATGATTTGCCAGTTTAAATTTGTACAAGGCACTTACGTCATGGGTGCATATTTGATCCTATACACGCGATTATGTTCTTTTAATACCCATGATGAATAACATTTATTATATTTATTGATTGATCACTTGTATCTTATGTTTCCCACAATATGAATGAATACACTTACAAATATCAAATAAGTTGATATATGTTTCTCATTATCAAAATTAGATTGCATCCTTCAAGTTCAAAAAAGACAAAAACATTTGTTGAATTAAAGATGAGTGTGACGGCTCATCTCCATACACAAAAGATTAATATTTTAATACGCTGTCTAGGTCTGAACATTGGTCTGAGTCTATTGTTACTTGGGTTCGATCGTAGTTTTTAATTTGATAGCATGTACGTATTCTATCATTAAAAATACAATAAGGTTGTTGTTGTTTATTTGATTAATATGGGGATAGACTCCCATTTTTTCTGGTTTTATCTTTACAGAAATATATGACGAAGGGCGGGCGTTTCAAGCTTTTCAATTAAGGTTAAACGGTTTTCAATCTAGCGTGATCTTATGTTTCTCTTTAATGTCTAACATGATTTGCTAATTTATTAGAAGAGCTTTTGTCCCACACTGTTTGAAAGTAAAAGCAATGAACACTTTATAAGCTCGAGTGACAAAAATGGGTTTAAATGGAGAAAGATGACACGACGAAACTTCTTCATTTTGTCAATTCTCGTTTCCATTTTTTGTATTTATTTTACCAGTTAACTCTTTTCTCTATTTCTTTTCACTTAACTCTTTTTTAGTATCATGTAAAACCTTGGGCTTATGTATTATGTTTCTTGATTAAACTGCAAGAATCATCCTTATGGTTTGTTAAATGTGGCATGAATAATACTTGCCATAAACTATCAGCAAGAATAATCTCTACGAAGCCAAATGTCTAGCAAAAATTGTCTTTATTAAAGACGAGTTATGCAAAAAGGTTTAGCACAATTTTTTGCAAAATTTATCCTTCAAGGTTGTAAAGTGTTATACATTTTACGTCTCAAGGATAATACTTGCCATCAGTTGGGATGATTGTGCCAAATTTGTAAATCCACAAAAATAGTTTTTGAAGTTTCCTCTTGTTTCTTAGTGGGCTCAAATGGGTTAAGCCTAAAAACCCGAGACGCAAAGAAAATACAACGAATACCTTAACAGTAATTAAACATGCCAAAACCAAATATTTTAACTTTATGACAAAAACATGTAGAAACCAAAACCAATCGTAAAACTTAATGCCTGACACACAAAACCGTTTATAAAAACCAAAAGCGAACGTGTTAACTATCCAATATTGTGAAAACGATCATAATTTGTTGAGTTTCGGTTTCAATTAACAACAGTATAAGTTACTGGTGATAATTTTAAAATGATAGGGCTATTTTGATTGTTAATATCTACCATGTAACAATTCGCATTTTCAGGATTTCTATCCATTCTCAAATTTTTACTCTTCATTTCGAGAATTTACTATTCACTTTTACTATTCACTTTCACTATTCAACCCCTTAAATTTTTATTTCACATTCTCGTAAGATAAATTATTTTAGTAATATCCTGAGAGTTTGACAATCGTTAGATCATTTTCGCAAAAGTTATTAAGAAAACATCGTCTTAAAGTTTCATTTTGGTCGGAACATCATTTCAACATCCCGCGCATAACGAAAACCAGCTCTTACAATTTTCCCCACATCAGATTAATTTTTAGATCACTGATTTCATTTTAAAAATGTTATCAAATAAACCCTGAGCCGTACGAGACTAAACTTACGTTTTAAACAATTCTACGTAGACCCAGACTTAACCATTCCTGCACTGTGTTTTCTAAGATTTTTTGACACTTTTACATTTTTTGGAAAAGTCAAACATATTTCCCTACTCCTTTGACCATAAAGAAATTAACCTTGTACGTTCTACATTTTTGCTTAAATTGCGTAACTTTTAAACTTCACGAATAACTGTTAAGTTATCTCACGTATGACGAAAACCACATTTTGACATCTCATTTCACTTATAGACTAATTTTAGTGTAATTTAAATAAATTCATGGTCATTTCCCTGAAATCTCGTTCTTTTCTGATAAATTGCGAATTACGCGTTTTTGCATTTTTGACCCGTATTTCCAGCTTTAGGCAGCGTTTTTGCACCCAATAAGACTTATCACTCATTTTATATTTTTATATGGGGTATAATGATGAGTTTAATCATTCCTATAAGTTTCATATTTTTACGATACGCGGTTTTACGTTTTATGGCTTAACAACTTACGGTTGGCATTTAACGGAACCAAATCATGCTCTAAACTCAAGATAATACCAAAACTATCCACCTAAGTCATCTTATCTTGTTATGGCCGACATAGGGGGGGGGAGTCATCATCTTGGTGTCTTAATCCTAACCATGGTTCATTTAGATCTTTGCATGTATCCTAACTTAACCATGGTTAACATTTAACCCAATATATGGTTAACCAAACTTACCCTCCTATATATAGCAAGTGAAATACATCCTAAACACTCTCATAAACTGAATTGGGTCGTTCATATCATAAATCCACCATATCTTCCATAATTTGATCTTTAAACTCCAAGTTTATGCAAAGAAGTTTCAAGTAGTAAGTTACTACATCAAATCTCTAGCAAATTAAAGTGATCTTCTTGAGTTTAAATCCACTCAAGTCACTTAGTACTTCATCACAAACCCTTTAAGATTGCAAGGGTGCCAAGGTTTAGAAAGCTAGCTCAATCCGAAGTCTTAAGTGATCAATCAAAGTCCGATCCTTACTTGTTACTTCTTTCTTAATTGAAAGCCAAAAGTTGTAAGCAACTAATCACCACCATCATCTCATCTTTATTATTCATAATCTTAACAATTTCATGCTATATATATAGTTACTATATTGATTCATGATGTACATATACTCAATCACATATTTTAATTCACATATTATCGTAAAAGTAACAAACTAGTCAACTAGTCATATTCTACACATTTGAGACCATTAAAACCACTCACATATGGACTTTTTAACTTACATAATACGGTAGAAAAGATAAAAAGGTAAACATAGCAACTTGAATCACCTAAAACGGACAAACGAGTCAAAAAATACGGCCAAAAGAAGTTAGCAAAACCAAAACGCCAAAAATGCCTAACACAAGCTGTTAAGCAGCTGATCGTTTTAAAAGTGGTGCTTGTGGTCCGAATCATCAAAAAGTTAAAACACGAAAGTTGTCCGGAACGACGTTTTCCTTCACCTACGTAGAAGCTCGGACCTTGAAAACGCTTAAATAGGCCATCATCTTTCAAAAACAGAAACTGCCCTATATATAGTCTTACAACTATACTTTGTCACAACTAAAAGCAAAACCAAGTTATTTTCATAGCTAGTTACATATTAACTTAACAAGACTTCATTTAATCTTTGAAATGGTGTTTTCATAAGTAACGGAAAAATGACCATTTTCCCTTTTCCGACGATTTTTACCAAAACTTCATTCTTGAACATGTTAGTAAGTTGTAATCACTAGTAAACAATGAGAACTTGTAAAAACTAGATAGTTACTAAAAACACGATAAACTTATTTATATAACAGTCTTCACTCAAAACATATGTTGTATCTACTAAGTGCTACAATAGTAGGGAGCTTCATGTGAGGGGTTTCATTTGAGTAAAACGTATCGATGAGTTGCTGGATTTACGATTTAAAGTGTCCTAGCTCCTCGAACGTTTACTACATGACCTCTGAATTATGATGACCCGAACGGTAGTACGATATCTATAAACTAAATACGTTTTCACAACTAGACCATTTTTATAAATGACATACACAAATACCATGTACTACATCATGATCAACATAGAGACGTATATAGGCTTGTTTTTTTCTTTCGCATCATTATTTCAAACCTAAGTTGCAACATCCTATTCTAGGTTACTCGTAGAAGTTCTCACGGCATATCCATCATTCTCATTATACATTTGATATCAATTACTCTGAGGTGAGTTCATAGCCCCATTTTTTATTACTTAATTGCTTTACAAATCCTTGTGGGAAATACATGCTTTATTTTAAATCGAACACATTGCTTTCAAACTATATGCTTATCTGAATGTATTATTTGCACTAAGTACCACTATTGCCAATTTTAAGTCCCTATTATCATGAACCATTAATCACTTGCGAGTGAACGTGAATATTGTGGATAGGCCTATTGGGATTGACGAATCCCGTTTGTGTTGACTAGGTAGGCAAACAAACGCACTATATTTGAAGATCTATAGGTTTATTGGCAAATTACTTATTAGGGCAACTGTTACTATTATATTAATTTCTATTGATAAGTTGTTAACGTTTTCGGTATCATGAGCTTAGTGCAATAATAACTGTTTTGTTTTTAACATTATGGGTGTATAACAACGTAACCCACACAAACATTATGTGTTCAACTGATTTTCTAAACTCTATGAATTTCACTCAACCTTTGTGTTGACAGTTTTAAGCATGTATTTCAGGTCCATATTGTACGAGGTTGGCACGGAGAAGTACATATACTCAAGAAGGCTATAAATTTCATTATCATTTTAAAACCAATTTAATGTATTTTGTAAACTTGGAACCATTTGGGACCTCGTTTTTGTTAACTCTGATATTTATATAAATCGAATGATAAATCTTTTAAAACGACTCCATTAGAGTACGTTTTCTATTGTTATGACTGTTGTACCATGAAGTAACACCTAGTTTGAATTCCGTTGCGTATCACAAAATTGGGGGTGTTACATACCAAATTTGTCTTGTACCGTATTCAAAAGGTGGTGATTTGGTACCTTTAATTTTCTCTTCTACCAAAGTCGCCGTTCAAAGATTCATATCTTTATGCAACTCCATTTTATATCGATTCTTAGTCATTCAACAATTGTTAATTGAGACTACAAACAAGTACATAACCATAAAGGCTCAAATAGTCGGTGAATCAAAAGAGAGTGAATTTGAGCTCAGCAGTGAACCCTTTTACCTATTGGTTAAGCCCAGAACCAAAGATGTCATCATCAAAAACTTGTATCTGCTATTCATAAATGGAGGAAAGAGGTGAAAAACTCAAAGCATGAGACATTTTTTGCTGGCTAAAATATGATTATTTCAAGATTTGGATAGATCTTAAATGTATACCTAGTGGCTATACCTCAAGTTACCTCAAATCATAGCAAAACTTAACTCGATACCTGTAATCCTTTAAAACAAGACTTTAAAATGGCTGTAACATGTAAAATGTATATAAGCAGTATACAAGTGGTAAATATGAAGTGTGGATTACAAGCCCAAAAACACTCAAATTAACAACTGTATAGGAACAACTCCGTATATAGTAAGTATTAAGTTGCAAATGTTCTAAGCCTCAAAACCCGAGATACAAAGAAAACAAAACGAACGTTGATCTGTGCTAAACCGTCAGGTCTAATCACACAAGCTGGCCACTTGTGAATGGCCAACCGTAACAGACTTAAAACAGCTTAAGCACGAATGCAATGAAGTCCTGGAGAATATAGTGAATTCCCGGGTCGTTAAGTCCCACGGAGACTCAATGGTGTGTCAAAACAAACTCAGATGATAGAGTGATCACTAAGGATAGTGATCTGTAAAGGTTTTGATTGATAAATTACACTACTGATTGATTGGAATAGAATGGAATACAGAACAGAAAAGCACAACAATTGGATGAAAGAAACGTAAACGTAAGTTTAAAAACTACGTATACGTACAAAATAAAAAGTGAAAACTAAGAAATAAAAGACCTAAAAATATGAAAATAACATTTTTGGAATCCTAAAAATAAAAGAAAATTATTAGAAAAAGAAAATTATTTTTAACACTATTTAATTAATTATTATTAATTAAAAACTATTTTAACTATTTAATAAATACTCTAAAATAGAAGAAAATACAAAATAAGGCTAGAAAAATAAAACTATGATTGAGAAAAATCTAAATTATTATAAAACTAATTTTAAAATTAAAAATATATTTTTCACACTTTTTATCTAATTATTACTAATTAATTACTATTTAAAATACACTTAATTACTAGAAAATATAAAATAAACTTGGAAAAATAAAATTTTAACTTGGAAAAATCTAAAATATGATAAAACTAATTTTAAAACTGAAAAGATATTTTTTATGCTTTTTAATTATTTATTACTAATTAATTACTATTTTTAACTATTTAAAATTATAATAAATACTAACAAGATAGAGAAAAATATGAAACTTTTTCTAAAAATACTATATAATGACAGAAAACTAAGAAAAATGGAAAAACAAGATTTGCTTATTAATAAGATGAAAAGAAAAATCAAAAGCTAAAAAAATATTAAATAAACGCTATCACTATTTTTATATTGATGATTTTCTGGATTTTCTTTTTGAAAACTACTTTAATACTGATATTATGAAACTTTAATGAACACAAAAATTTTACAAGTCACAAATAAGCTGTTTGAGTAGCTTATAAGCTCAACAGTTTTGACTTATGAGCTTATTTGGGTGTTTTGAGCTCAAATAGACTCACAAGCTAAAGCCAAAGGTATAATAAGCTATGAACAAGCTACAGATACTCAAATGAAGTTAATAAGAACAAATAAGCACACTAAAAAACTCAAATAAGCTAATAAGCACTTTTGACTCTACCACTCAACCAAATAGGCCTGCAGCCATGTTTATGGGCAAGTTAAGCTAAGCAAATAAGCTCAAAACCTCAAAACAAGCCTTGAGGTGTCAAGATAAGCCGGTTGGCTTTCCAAAAAGCCAGGAATCACAAGCTATAGACAACTATGTAGCTTTTGGTAAGCTTAAGAAGATAACACCAAATCACTGCTCAGCTTGAGCTGACTCAGTTGATACTGAGTTTTGGGACAAAACAGAAGCTAGGTGCAGCCTTACCAAACAGGCTTCAAAATGAAAAACAAGGCTTGATACTTCAAGATGGCCAGGTTGGCTACTCAAAGAACCAAAGATCACAAGTTTTGAGCAACTAATAAGCTCTATGTGAGCTTATCAAGTTGGACCTACCAACTGTGCACAGGGCATCTATTTCAGACAGGCACCCAAAATAAGCTAAGAAATAAGTACCAAATAAGCTGATTAAGAGATAACTAGTATTTTTATATTTTTGTTTAGCAACTAGACTTTAAAACCCCAAAAGCTTTTAAGCTAAAACTCACTATTGAACACACAATGAAAATATCTGTTTTAATCAAAAACGACCAAATGAGAAATTTTGACTTTTATGAAAAACAAAAGAGTTGACCAAGATGAACTTTGGATTGATTCTAAGAACTGATTATGTTGTATTAAGGTGATATAAGGTGATATAAGACTGATTTTCTTTGTTTCTTTGAGTTATTAGGTTAGTATGTAACACAGAACAAGCACAAACAAACACCCCAAACAAGTTCTATTGCAGTTTTAATAAGCAAATCCAAACACCCTTATAAGTGACAGTTTTGATGTTTTTCAAAGCCAATCTCAAATTTAAACCATAAAACTGATGACAGACCTCATATAATCATTAACAAGGACTAAAGAAACACTAATTCACAACAATAACAACATAAAATCAAGAAATCACAACTAATCTAATTTAACTGTGAAAAGGAGATTTTTTCAAAATACAAATTTAAAAGAACAACCTACTGATTTTTAAGCTTAAACACACTTAATTAAAACTAGTGATCACTAAGAAACAGAAATATAAGCTAATTAACAACTACAACAGTAAAATGCCAAGATGATCAAAAGGGCTTACAAAAGCTTCCAAGCTCATAACCGAGAACAAGAACCAATGAACACCCCTATTAGCTTACCACTAAGCTACTAAACCAAGGCCATCCAAGATTTACCTTGCTCCAGCTGTATACTTCATTTCCAACTGATTTTTGTATTTTAAACTGTTTAATTTGTATTTTTGGTGATTTTCTGATTTTGATTCTAAACTGAGTTTTAGTGTTTCTAATAGCTTAGAAAAGCTATCTAGGAGCTTATATGTGCTATTTCAGTCCATACAAACAACTAAAAACAACATTTGAAGCATATGAGATTTTGCATAAACTTGAAATTTTGCATAAACTTGAAATGTGATTAAACCTTGAACTTGATAATTGAAAAAGCTTAATAATACACTGAAATAGCTAGAACATTACTTGAAAGCTTTAAAATTACACTAGAATTCTTAAAATGCTAAAAACGATATTAAAAAAATTAAAGTTACACTAGATAGATCATATACACTGCATCTCCCTCCTCTTTTATAGACTTTAGCACTCTTTTCTTGACCTCTGAATCTTTCCCACCAAATCTGAGCCATTGGATTGCACAAAATCATCAAAACCGTCCATTTTGCTTTTTGGCGCCAAATATTTCAAGGCAGGTTTGAGCTTTAAATGGAGTTGGTTTGAGTCAATAAAGGATTTTGGTGTTTAGAGGAGGTGGAGGGGACAAGGTAAGGTGAGGGGGGTTGAAAAAGTTGGAGAAACCATTACTGGTTTTGGGTTTACAGGGGTGGAGAGGGAGAGCTACAGTAGCTCTGGTATTTTGGCGCGTTTGACCTGTTTGACCGAGGGGTTAATAACTTGGGGTCGGGTCAAGGGTTGGGCTAAGGTTGGATTTGGGCCTAGTTTGGGTAAGGATTGGATTTGGTATAATATAAGGATCCGTTTGGTTTAGCTAGCACAAGGACCAAACATGTAATTTATCCAAACTTCAGGGACTCATCATGATACTTTTCAAAACTTATCACAAGGACCATACTTGACAAACATTGATAAAACAAGGATCCTTTTTGCATAAAATCCATTTTAAAAGGTCCAAGGACTAATTTTGCAATTTTCCAAAGTTTAAGGACCTTTCTTGCCAATTGACCAAAGAATCATTCAAGGATCATTTTTTACAACTTAGAATACTTCAGGGACCTTGAATGATAAAATTCCACATTTTTGAATTCCAGGGACTAGATTGGACAACTTTTAAAACTTGGGGGACTAAAACTGCCAATTTTAAAAACTTAAATCATTTTTCATCTGATTTTGATATTTTTGTATTTAAAACACATAAAACACTGATTTGTGATATTTTGATCATTTTGATGTGTTTCTGAGTGTTTTCAGATGATTTTGCAGTCTAGATAGTACAAAAATGATGAGTATTTAGACACTCATCAATCCCCCACACTGATATATTGCTAGTCCCTAGCAATGATTTGAGAAAACTTAATGGATTTGAAAAACTCTTTACCAAAAGCCATCACTTCTGGAGTAGCCAATTGTTTCGATTCAAGTAAGAACCTTGGTACAACGATAACCAAATGATTTATTGGCAAATCATAAACCATATAACGGATTTGATGTGTCTTTACCAGAAGCCGTACCCTTCTGGACTAGCCAACTCTTAGATAAATTATCAGAATTATCTTTGGTGAGCTGAATACCAATTATGGATTTTCCACTGCCTTTACCACAAGCCATAACCTTGCGGGCTAGCCAACTCTTCACTTTTTAGGATATGGTGAGTTGAGAACCATACAATTTTGGGCAAATTGCAAGCCATATAAACGGATTTGAGAAAACTTTACCAAGAGCCGTTTGCTCCTGGATTAGCCAATCCTTTTGTCTTACAGACATGGCGGACTGATAACCAAGATGAGTAAGTGTAAAACACTTACTCCAAAAAAAATTTTGGCCAAAAACGGGGGAATTGGGTAGATAATATATGAAATTCGTGAGAATTCCTCCCCACACTTAGAAATGAATATTGCCCTCAATATTCAAAGTACCGGCGGTTATGCCGAAACAAAGAACGTCAAAGGATTCCTCCCCACACTTAGAAATGAATATTCCTCCCCACATCTAGTTTATCCGACCAGGATGCACGATTTTCGCCTACTGTCCTTTCAAGGATTCTTTTAATACCACGGTTTGAAACTTCCACCTGCCCACTTGTTTGGGGATGGTATGCAGTAGAGAGACGGTGGGTAACACCATACTTTTGCATGACTCTTTCAAATTGGTCGTTGCAAAAATGTGTACCACGATCACTGATTATCGCTCTCGGAGTTCCAAACCTGGCAAAAAGAGATTTCAAAAACTTCACAACAACTCGGGAATCATTGGTGGGTAAAGCTTTTGCTTCAACCCATTTTGACAGATAGTCAACAGCCACGAGTATGTATTTGTTTCCACGAGACGAAGGAAATGGCCCCATAAAATCAATACCCCATATGTCAAATATCTCACAAACTTGAATGGCATTTTGTGGCATTTCATTCCTTTGAGAGATATTACCATGACGTTGACAAGCGTCACAGGCTTTGACAAATTCGTGGGCATCCTTATAGATTGTGGGCCAATAAAACCCGGAATCAAACACCTTTTTGGCGGTGTAGTTTGGACTATGATGGCCCCCGGTGGGTCCAACATGGCAAGCTGTGAGAATGTCAATAGCTTCCTGTCCATAAACACACCGTCGGATGACTTGATCCGCACAGATTTTGAACAAGAAAGGGTCGTCCCAGAAATAATGTTTAACATCTTTGAAGAATTTGTTCTTCTGCTGGGTCGACATCCCTTTCACAATGAAGTTACCCGCATGGTAATTTGCGAAGTCAGCAAACCATGGGGTGGTAGAATTTCCACGAAAAGAAACCGCATTGAGTGTCTCGAGAGGAAATGTTTCATTTATTTCCTTTTTCTCGAAAACATCTTGGTGAGGGTTTTCTAATCTGGACAGATGATCAACAGCTAGATTCTCGGCTCCTTTTTTATCACGTATAATGATATCAAATTCCTGGAGGAGGAGAATCCAACGAAGCAATCTCGGCTTTGCATCTTGGTTTGCAAAGAGTTACTTAAGAGCCGAGTGATCTGTATACACCACGCATTTGGTCAAGATTAAGTACGGCCGAAACTTCTCGAATGCATACACCACGGCTAATAGCTCTTTTTCTGTGGTGGTGTAATGTGTTTGAGCTTCAGTCATAGTTTTGCTTGCATAGTGGATAGGCTGAAAATGCTTGTTTCTTCGTTGCCCTAAGACTGCACCGATAGCAAAATCACTTGCATCGCACATGAGCTCAAAAGGCAAGTCCCAGTCGGGAGCAACGAGAATGGGTGCTTCAGTAAGCTTTTTCTTCAATGTTTCAAAAGCTATGATGCACTCGGGTGAGAAGATAAAAGGAGCATCCTTTTCAAGAAGATGGGTCATAGGCCGGGCGATTTTGGAAAAATCTTGTATGAATCTACGATAGAAACCGGCATGACCTAAAAAACTCCTAATACCTTTGACGGTAGTAGGATGAGGTAATTTAGCAATAACATCGACTTTTGCTCTATCTACCTCAATCCCGTTCTTTGAAATCTTATGGCCAAGGACTATGCCTTCTTTGACCATAAAGTGACTTTTCTCCCAGTTTAGGCAAAGATTGGTGTCTTCACACCGTTTGAGCATTTTATCTAGATGGGAGAGACATGATTGAAAAGAATCTCCAATGACCGAGAAATCATCCATAAACACCTCCATTGTTTCCCCGATCATGTCGTGGAAAATGGCCATCATACATCGTTGAAACGTGCCAGGAGCATTACATAAGCCAAAAGGCATACGTTTGTAGGCAAAAGTTCCGTATGGACAGGTGAATGTGGTCTTCTCTTGATCCTGTGGATCAATGGGAATTTGAAAATAACCCGAGAAACCATCAAGGAAACAATAGTATTCATTCCCTGCTAATCTCTCAAGCATTTGGTCCATGAAGGGTAGAGGAAAATGGTCTTTACGAGTGGCGTCATTCAACTTACGATAGTCAATGCAAACACGCCATCCCGTAACCAATCGAGTTGGAATTAACTCTTTATCTTCATTTGTGACAACAGTAATGCCACCCTTTTTAGGAACACAATGAATTGGGCTAACCCAAGGACTATCTGAGATCGGGTAAATCAATCCTGCATCGAGAAGTTTGATAACCTCCTGTTTGATAACATCATGGATTTTTGGATTTACTCGTCTCTGATGTTGAACTGCTGGCTTAAAGTCATCCTCCATCAAGATTTTGTGAGTACAAAATTCAGGGTTGATACCCTTAATGTCGGAGAGTTTCCAAGCAATTGCTTGCTTGTGTGACTTCAAGACCTTTATGAGAGCAGCTTTTTCATCTTTACTCAAATCTCGAGCAATAATGACGGGTAATTTATCATCACCCTCAAGAAATGCATACTCGAGATGAGGAGGTAAGTCCTTAAGCTCAACCTCAGGAAATTCTTCAGTTTTTTCAACTGACTTGACTTCCTTGTTATGAAGTTTGATGGGAGGGAGAGGAGGAGAAGTGTCCAGATTTGACAACTTCTTTAGAAGAATATCTCCCTCCAGATTAATCTCATTTTGATTAATCTTATCAGGAATTGAATCACTAGGGTGAGGGGTTGATGATGGATCACCATTAAGCAACTTCTCAATAAGAAGTATGTCCCCCTCAATATCAATTGGAGCGTGATCAATTTCCCATGGAACAGAATCACTAGCCAAGTATGATTCAATCTCATCTAAGATGAAGTCGCTTCCCTCAAACGGAGTGAGAGAAGGGGTAGAATTGGCTATGATAGGTTGGGAAGATGTGGTGGAATCCCCACTCACAAAATTATGAGAATAACCAAGAACTTCTTGAGAGTACTCTTCAGAAGCAACATCAATGATATCTATTCGGTTAACCGATTCAGAATCATAATTTGCGGAGTACCTCGAAGTTTGATCAAGGTTGAAGGTGACGGCTTCATTACCAACACGCAATGTGATTTCCTGCTCAAATACATCAATGAGAGCACGGCCCGTTCTCAGGAATCCTCGACCAACAATGAGAGGAACCCGATGATCGGCATCAAAATCAACAACCACGAAGTCAGATGGAAAATGGAACTTTCCTACTTTCACAAATACGTCCTCGGCAATGCCAAGAGGACGGGATATGGAACGATCTGCAAGCTCGAGAGTCATGCATGTAGGAGTAATTTCCGGAAGAGAAAGTTTCTTCCACACTGAATAAGGCATAAGGTTTATGCTTGCACCAAGATCTGCTAGGGCAAAGCATTCAACCATTCCTGGGAATACACAAGGTAAGAGAAATTTTCCAGGATCTCCAAGCTTTTCTGGAAGCTTCTTCTGGATAACTGCCGAGCAGTTCTCGTTAAGAGGAGTTTTAGCCATTTCAAACAGCTTTTCCTTGTTGCTTAACATGTGTTTGAGAGTTGATGCAAACTTGGGCATCAGCATGATAGCATCCGCAAAGCTTATGTCAAAATGTAACTCTTGGAAAATTTGGAAAAATTTGTCCATTTGATGACTAGCTTTTTCACGGAGCTTTTGCTCATTCAAACGTGATGGGTAAGGAATAGAAGATTTGGATTTGGTATTTTCAACGGGAGCTACAGGTGGTTCAAAAACAACTCCTGGATTAGACTTGGGTTTCTGGACAACTTGAGGCTGGACATTGTTGGCACCTCCATTATTAACAGGAAGTTCCTTGATAACTTGACTCATTTCTCCTAGTGGAGGAGGTATTGGAGTTGAAGGTCCATTGTGTGTCCTGGGTTCACTTTCCACTACCTTAGGGAGAGAAGAAGAAGAGGTAGTAGGAATAACGGGTTCATTGTATGAAACACCACTTCTGGTTGTGATCGCCTTAGCATCGCCCCTCGGGTTAGCGATCGTGTTGCTCGAAAGTTTTCCTGAGCCCGAGGGTTGATCATTTAAAGACTTCTTAAGATCAGCAATCTGACTGACCAACAACCTGTTCATTTCATCTTGGGATTTCATGAACTGCTTCAGCAACTCATCAGATGATGGTCCTGGGGGAATAATGACGGGAGGAGCTGGAGGGATAATTTGTGGCCGTATGTTTTGATTATAGCCAAAATTCCCTTGATTAGGATTCATATTCCCATGAAATTGATTCCCTCAATTGAAATGGTTTTGATTAAGGTTTCCTTGATGTTGGAAACCTTGATTGGGTCCAGGATAGAAATTACCTTGGTTTTGATAACCTTGGTTCATTCTTGGTTGATTCTGATTCCGGTTTTGCATGTTATGATTCTGGTTAAAACCGGGTGGTTACTGATTAGTGTTAGCACGGTAGTGTGGTTCATTTTGAGGACGGTATTGAGTACCTCCTTGCTGTGAACTACCGGCTAGAGCATTTGCTTCAAACGGACTACCATCGGTGGCAGTACAGTTGTAGTATGCGTGAGGACCACCACAAGTAACACAAAAACTTTCTTCACTTCACCATGTGATGGTGTTTGAGTGAAAGTGACTTTCTTCTGGTTAGCAAGAACCAAAGCCTGAACAATGTCTGTGAGTTTGTCAATCTTAGCATCGGTGCTAGATGTACTCACGGGGGATGAAGAAGAAGAAGGTCCAGCATGAGACTGATATGTCTTTGCTCTGAAAGGACGGACCTGAGATTTGTTCTCAATGATTTGCAAGGCCTCTTTGGTAGTCTTGCTCAGGAAATTACTTCCAGCGGAGGCATTCAAAGAGTCTTGATTAGTCTGATTGAGACCATTGTAGAAAGTATCCATTTGCATTAACTCGGTAAAACCATGATGCGGACACTTGCGAAGCAACTCTTTGTAACGATCCCATGCCTCCCCGAATGATTCATCAAATCTCTGAGAAAATTTCATTATCTCATTCTTAAGACTTGTGGTTCGGGATGGAGGATAGAACTCGTTAACGAACTTGGTGACTAGATCTTCCCATGTTTCTATAGAACGAGGGGGTTGTTTCTCAAGCCAATTCCGGGCTTGTCCCTCTAGAGAAAATGGGAACAGAAGAAGCTTGATAGCTTCATGTGGGACATTTTTGTACTTGATGGTAGATGCAATCTTGTTAAACCATCAAATGTGTGCATGAGGATCATCCCGCTCAAAACCATAGAATTGGCTTTGGGTTACTAGATTAAGTAACCCGGTTTTGAGCTCAAAGGTATCAGCCACAATGGCTGGGACAACAATGGCATCTCCGTAACCCTCGATGGGTGCTTGGAGAAGCTCATTCATGGGTTTGTCTTCTGCCATTTCGACAGGGGGTGGTGGTGGTAGACGTTCCTCAGTCACGGCTGAAGGAGCTGAACGTCCTCTACGTCTACGAGGAATGTTTCCAAGTTCAGAAAGTGGACTTGTATAACTGGAAGAACGAGTGCGCATGCACTATGTATAAAAATTAATTTTCAAAACAAATGAGGCAAAACGACAAGTGAACTTAACCAATAATCACAAATGAAATGGCTTCTTTGAAAAAGGTACACCAAATCACAAGTGACACAAAGGCAAGTTTTAAATCTGATGTTCGGGAACTTATTATGGTCCCAGTTATGTAGTGCACTGCTTTGATTTGCGGTGGTTGATTTTTATGTATAAATTAAGTACCACTTGAAAAGACGTAGGTAAGATTTGTGCAAATGGGTTCAAAAACTTTTGGACAATATTTTTGGTATCGTCTCGCTTAACCAAATCGTACTGTTTTAAGAATCACCTTAAAGATAATACAAGATAGAAAACGCTACGATTGTTTTGTTGTTTTATATTGTTTTTGGTGTTTCTAACACTTTAGGAAAAATGTTAATGAACTTTTTGATTTTCTTATAACTTTACAAAAAACTTTTTACAACAGATGGTATATATGCAAGAATAGATCTGAAAAAGGTTAACACACGCTAAAGCCTCCCCGGCAGCGGCTCCAAAATTTTGATCTGTGCTAAACCGTCAAGTCTAATCACACAAGCTGGCCACTTGTGAATGGCCAACCGTAACAGACTTAAAACAGCTTAAGCACGAATGCAATGAAGTCCTGGAGAATATAGTGAATTCTCGGGTCGTTAAGTCCCACGGAGACTCAATGGTGTGTCAAAACAAACTCAGATGATAGAGTGATCACTAAGGATAGTGATCTGTAAAGGTTTTGATTGATAAATTACACTACTGATTGATTGGAATAGAATGGAATACAGAACAGAAAAGCACAACAATTGGATGAAAGAAACGTAAACGTAAGTTTAAAAACTACGTATACGTACAAAATAAAAAGTGAAAACTAAGAAATAAAAGACCTAAAAATATGAAAATAAAATTTTTGGAATCCTAAAAATAAAAGAAAATTATTAGAAAAAGAAAATTATTTTTAACACTATTTAATTAATTATTATTAATTAAAAACTATTTTAACTATTTAATAAATACTCTAAAATAGAAGAAAATACAAAATAAGGCTAGAAAAATAAAAATATGATTGAGAAAAATCTAAATTATTATAAAACTAATTTTAAAATTAAAAATATATTTTTCACACTTTTTATCTAATTATTACTAATTAATTACTATTTAAAATACACTTAATTACTATAAAATATAAAATAAACTTGGAAAAATAAAATTTTAACTTGGAAAAATCTAAAATATGATAAAACTAATTTTAAAACTGAAAAGATATTTTTTATGTTTTTTAATTATTTATTACTAATTAATTACTACTTTTAACTATTTAAAATTATAATAAATACTAAAAAGATAGAGAAAAATATGAAACTTTTTCTAAAAATACTATATAATGACAGAAAACTAAGAAAAATGGAAAAACAAGATTTGCTTATTAATAAGATGAAAAGAAAAATCAAAAAGCTAAAAAAATATTAAATAAACGCTATCACTATTTTTATATTGATGATTTTCTGGATTTTCTTTTTGAAAACTACTTTAATACTGATATTATGAAACTTTAATGAACACAAAAATTTTACAAGTCACAAATAAGCTGTTTGAGTAGCTTATAAGCTCAACAGTTTTGACTTATGAGCTTATTTGGGTGTTTTGAGCTCAAATAGACTCACAAGCTAAAGCCAAAGGTATAATAAGCTATGAACAAGCTACAGATACTCAAATGAAGCTAATAAGAACAAATAAGCACACTAAAAAACTCAAATAAGCTAATAAGCACTTTTGACTCTACCACTCAACCAAATAGGCCTGCAGCCATGTTTATGGGCAAGTTAAGCTAAGCAAATAAGCTCAAAACCTCAAAACAAGCCTTGAGGTGTCAAGATAAGCTGGTTGGCTTTCCAAAAAGCCAGGAATCACAAGCTATGGACAACTATGTAGCTTTTGGTAAGCTTAAGAAGATAACACCAAATCACTGCTCAACTTGAGCTGACTCAGTTGATACTGAGTTTTGGGACAAAACAGAAGCTAGGTGCAGCCTTACCAAACAGGCTTCAAAATGAAAAACAAGGCTTGATACTTCAAGATGGCCAGGTTGGCTACTCAAAGAACCAAAGATCACAAGTTTTGAGCAACTAATACGCTCTATGTGAGCTTATCAAGTTGGACCTACCAACTGTGCACAGGGCATCTATTTCAGACAGGCACCCAAAATAAGCTAAGAAATAAGTACCAAATAAGCTGATTAAGAGATAACCTAGTATTTTTATATTTTTGTTTAGCAACTAGACTTTAAAACCCCAAAAGCTTTTAAGCTAAAACTCACTATTGAACACACAATGAAAATATCTGTTTTAATAAAAAACGACCAAATGAGAAATTTTGACTTTTATGAAAAACAAAAGAGTTGACCAAGATGAACTTTGGATTGATTCTAAGAACTGATTATGTTGTATTAAGGTGATATAAGACTGATTTGAGTACTTTTAACAACTTGCTAACACAAAATCATGATCATAGAACTTAAAAACTCCAACAGTTAACAAGAGAAATGGATTAAAGAGATTTTGACTTTTTATTGAACAAGGACTGATTTTCTTTGTTTCTTTGAGTTATTAGGTTAGTATGTAACACAGAACAAGCACAAACAAACACCCCAAACAAGTTCTATTGCAGTTTTAATAAGCAAATCCAAACACCCTTATAAGTGACAGTTTTGATGTTTTTCAAAGCCAATCTCAAATTTAAACCATAAAACTGATGACAGACCTCATATAATCATTAACTAGGACTAAAGAAACACTAATTGACAACAATAACAACATAAAATCAAGAAATCACAACTAATCTAATTTAACTGTGAAAAGGAGATTTTCAAAATACAAATTTAAAAGAACAACCTACTGATTTTTAAGCTTAAACACACTTAATTAAAACTAGTGATCACTAAGAAACAGAAATATAAGCTAATTAACAACTACAACAGTAAAATGCCAAGATGATCAAAAGGGATTACAAAAGCTTCCAAGCTCATAACTGAGAACAAGAACCAATGAACACCCCTATTAGCTTACCACTAAGCTACTAAACCAAGGCCATCCAAGATTTACCCTGCTCCAGCTGTATACTTCATTTCCAACTGATTTTTGAATTTTAAACTGTTTAATTTGTATTTTTGGTGATTTTCTGATTTTGATTCTAAACTGAGTTTTAGTGTTTCTAATAGCTTAGAAAAGCTATCTAGGAGCTTATATGTGCTATTTCAGTCCATACAAACAACTAAAAACAACATTTGAAGCATATGAGATTTTGCATAAACTTGAAATTTTGCATAAACTTGAAATGTGATTAAACCTTGAACTTGATAATTGAAAAAGCTTAATAATACACTGAAATAGCTAGAACATTACTTGAAAGCTTTAAAATTACACTAGAATTCTTAAAATGCTAAAAACGATATTAAAAAAATTAAAGTTACACTAGATAGATCATATACACTGCATCTCCCTCCTCTTTTATAGACTTTAGCACTCTTTTCTTGACCTCTGAATCTTTCCCACCAAATCTGAGCCATTGGATTGCACAAAATCATCAAAACCGTCCATTTTGCTTTTTGGCGCCAAATATTTCAAGGCAGGTTTGAGCTTTAAATGGAGTTGGTTTGAGTCAATAAAGGATTTTGGTGTTTAGAGGAGGTGGAGGGGACAAGGTAAGGTGAGGGGGGTTGAAAAAGTTGGAGAAACCATTACTGGTTTTGGGTTTACAGGGGTGGAGAGGGAGAGCTACAGTAGCTCTGGTATTTTGGCGCGTTTGACCTGTTTGACCGAGGGGTTAATAACTTGGGGTCGGGTCAAGGGTTGGGCTAAGGTTGGATTTGGGCCTAGTTTGGGTAAGGATTGGATTTGGTATAATATAAGGATCCGTTTGGTTTAGCTAGCACAAGGACCAAACATGTAATTTATCCAAACTTCAGGGACTCATCATGATACTTTTCAAAACTTATCACAAGGACCATACTTGACAAACATTGATAAAACAAGGATCCTTTTTGCATAAAATCCATTTTAAAAGGTCCAAGGACTAATTTTGCAATTTTCCAAAGTTTAAGGACCTTTCTTGCCAATTGACCAAAGAATCATTCAAGGATCATTTTTTACAACTTAGAATACTTCAGGGACCTTGAATGATAAAATTCCACATTTTTGAATTCCAGGGACTAGATTTGACAACTTTTAAAACTTGGGGGACTAAAACTGCCAATTTTAAAAACTTAAATCATTTTTCATCTGATTTTGATATTTTTGTATTTAAAACACATAAAACACTGATTTGTGATATTTTGATCATTTTGATGTGTTTCTGAGTGTTTTCAAATGATTTTGCAGTCTAGATAGTACAAAAATGATGAGTATTTAGACACTCATCAAACGTCATGCTAACAACCAACATTGAATAGTTTCAATCTACTTGATCTTATGTTTTTGTAATGTCTAACATCAATTATTTAATTAAATTGTGAGCTTGTCCCACATAGATAGAAAGTAAAAGTAATTAACTCTTTATAAGTTTAACTATCATTATTTGTGTCAATAAACAAGAAAAATATACTAAAAACTTGTTTGTTGTGTCTTTCTTGTGTTTTTTTTGTTTTAAGTGAGTTCTCATTTGACGTTGTTTTTTTGCTTTTAGTTTCTTTTCATATAACTCTTTTTTCATAAATTACAAAAAATTGTAACAAAACTTGAAATGATACCCTGCAAAAGAATAGTTCAAAATGGTAATGTGTAAAACTGAGTACGTAGCAAGAACACAAGTCGTATATATGAAGTGTATAAACAAGTTTGTTGGAATAATTGTGCTATGTACTTTGTTTTTCATTTTAAACTTAAACTCATGATTAAGGTCTAGGATTAACTTGATAAAAAGATGGATACAGGTCTATGAAGTTTCCAATTTGATTTCATGTTCAATTTAGAATTTTATGTTAATATTAAGTGTGTTTTGGTCATCATTATCCAAAGAAATGTAAAGTGTCGCTACATCATCACATCGATTATTATGGGCCACCTCGTTACATATTATAAGTAGCAAAATTATTAGACTGATCACAATGTAAGATTTTCGTAGTCCATTGACATCCACATGAACATCTTTCAATAGCATCATTAACCTTTTCCATAACACGGGGAGAATATAGCATATCAAATGGATTGTTCGAAGACATAGTGCAAAGTTGGTATTTTAAGTAAGCTCATTTACAACAATATTTCTTAATCTACAAGTTTTGCTGCAAAAATGTTCTATAATGATATAGTAGTATATGAATTGACAAGTCATGACAATGGGCATATGAAAATATTTTAACTTTGCAATTATCAAACATCATTAATGATCATGAAAATCGACTCTGACTATTTCATGTTTTATGTTTACCAATATATGATGAAGGGCTGGATTTCAAGATTCTCAATAAGGTCACATGGTTTTAAATCTGCTTGTGATATTAAGTTTCATAGTTGTCTTAATTAGATGATTTGTTAATTACTTCAAGAGCTTGTCCCACATGGATGGAAAGTATAAGGAACGAACTCTTTATAACTTAGTCTCATTCACAAAGTAATAACAAGAAGACGAATGGTAACAACAATTTCTTGTTTCTTGTCACGCTTTTTATTCGATTTCTTCATAAGATAGGGTGATAAATTACCTTCTGTTTCTTTTCACTTATTTTTTTTCTTTATAATATGGAGTCATAAGAAACTTTTTTACACAGCTTTGTCGAACATTAAGTTTCTTAAACAAGTATGAAAATGTAAAATCTATACTACATAATATAAAGAGTGTATGGTCAAACCTTGAAAAGTGAAATCTTGAAAGTCAAAGGTGAGAGAAATGCATAGTGTAATTAATACTCTTATTAAAACACCTTATTACTTAAAAGTACAATAATTTATTCACATTGTACAACCAATTAAAAGCATATCTACCAAATTAAAAACGAACAATTAAAACACCCCTTACTAAAAAGTACAATAAAATTTTCACAATGTACAATTTAAACAAGCTACATAATAATCCAAAATATAAAATAATTAAACACTAATTAATGTTATTTTTAAAACACTTTAAAATGAAAAGTACATGTTATTATACACATTATACAAATTAATAAAACACACAAAGCTTCATACAAGCTAACAAGTTGATGGTATATATAGTTTTGAAAACCGGACCGGACCAAAGGGTTCAACCAGGAACCGGTGTCGCCACCGGTTCGGCTAACAAATAAACGCCATCCGAAAACGAACCAGAGAGGACCCGTTAAACCGATACAAAGTGGTGGAATTAGGTCTCATCGAGATCTATTTATTCAGTTAATCGTCACAGGGTACCCGCCGCCGAAACGTGTTGGTACCGTGCTATACTATATATATAAATGAAAACCAAAAAGTAAAAAGTGAAAAGTTGAAACTAAAAAAAGAAGTATTGAAAACATATGTTTCAAAAGGAAACTATTAATACACATCGAAAACCGGGTTGACCCGGGACACTTCAAACCCGGTGGGTTGACCCGGTTTAATTTGACCCGTTTTCGACCCAACCCATCGGGTTGACTCGGTTTAAATCGACCCGTTTTGTTCAACCGGTTGAACCACCCGGGTCGAACCGGGTTTCAAAACATTATGTTTATTCCCAAATCTTCAAACTTTTATTATTTTTCATCAATAACCCATAAACTATTTTTTATCACTAAACGATTTGTCGCTATAAAATTCCGTTGCTATGCACGGGTACTCATTTGACCCCAAATATTTGTTGTTTTTGTGAAAAATAGGTGGATATATTGCAAGGGGTATTAATGTAAATTACTATTATCTTATGTGGATTTATAGAATTTATCAGCTCCCTATGTATCTAATGAATAAGGCAAGGAAAACTAACGGGCTTGGACTACAAAACATAATGAGTAGTCCATGTATCTAATAAAACATTACCATTTACCAACACTTTTAACTTTATATCCAAAAACATGATGCACATATTTGATTAACATGGTAATAGACTCCTATTTTTCTGGTTTTATGTTTACCGATATACATGAAGAAAGGCGGGCGTTTCAAGCTTTTCAATTAAGGTTACACGGTTTTCAATCTACCTGTGATCTTATGTTTCTCTTTAATGTCTAACATGATTTGCTAATTTATTACAAGAGCTTTTGTCCCACATTGTTAGAAAGTAAAAGTAATGAACATTTTATAATCTTGAGTGTCAATAATGAGCGTAATAGGAAGGGGAAATCATAAGAAAACTTGTTTGTTGTGATAATTCTCGTTTATTTTTTGGTATTTATTTTTCACTTAGCTATTTTTAGTATCACGTAAAAGATTGCGCTATGTACTTTGTTTCTTGAGTAAGTTGCAAAAATCATCCTTATGGTTTGTTAAATGTGGATCTAATAATACTTGCTAGAAGCTATTAGCAAGAATCATCTCCAAGAAGCCAAATGTCTAGCAAAAAATGTCTTTATTAAAGACGATTTATGAAAAAAAAAAAAAAATATTTGCAATGATCATCCCTCAAGGTTGTAAAGTGTTAAACATTTTACTTCTCAGGGATAATCCAAAAAAATGGTTTTTGAAGTTTACTCTTGTTTCTTAGTGGACTGAAACGCGTTAAGCCTAAAAACCCGAGACACAAAGAAAAAACGAATATCTTAACAATAATTAAACATGCCAGAAGGCCCAGAACCAAATATTTTAACTTTATGACAAAAACATGTAGAAACCAAAACCAAACCACTTAACTTTATGCCCGACGCACAGAACCATTTAGAAACCAAAACCGAACGTGTAAACTATCCAATAATCTGAAAATAATCATAATTTGTTTAGTTTCGGTTTCAATTAATAATGATAGAAGTTACTAGTGACAATTCCAAAATAATGGAGCTATTTTGATTGTTACTATCAACCATATTTCTTGTCCATATTTAAAAGGCGGTGGTTTGGTACCTTTAATTTCTTCTTCTTCCTAAGTCACCGTTCAAAGGTTCATATCATTATGCAACTTCATGATGGATTTTTAGTCATTCAACACTTGTTAATGGAGAATAAAAACAAGTACATAACCATAAAGGCTCAAATAGACGATGCACCAAAAGAGAGTGAGTTTGAGCTCAGAAGTGAACCGTTTTGCCTTTTGGTTAAGCCTCGAACCAAATATATCATCATCAAAAACTTGTATGTGCTATTAAAAAATGGAGGGAAAAGGTGAACAAGTCAAAGCATGAAACATTTTTGCTGGCTAAAATATGATAATTTCAAGATTTGGATACATCTTAAATGTATACCTAGTGGCTACCATAAGTTAGCTCAAATCATAGTAAAACTTAACTTGATACCTATAATTCTTTAAAACAAGACTTAAAATGGCCGTAACATGTAAAATGTATATAAGAAGTATACAAGTAGTAAATATGAAGTTTGGATTACAAGCCCAAAAACACTATAATTAACAACTGTACAGAAACAACTCCATATATATTAAGTATATAAGTTGTAAATGTTCTAAGCCTCAAAACCGAGATACAAAGAAAAAAAAAACAAACATCATGCTAACAACCAACATTAAATATTTTCAATCTACTTGATCTTATGTTTCTGTAATGTTTAACATCAATTGTTTAATTAACTTATGAGCTTGTCCCACATAGATAGAGAGTAAAAGTAATGAACTCTTTAAAAGTTTAACTATCATTCTATGTGTCAATAAACAAGGAGAACATACTAAAAACTTGTTTGTTGTGTCTTTCTTGTATCAAGTGAGTTCTCATTTGACTTTGTCTTTGGCTTTTAGTTTCTTTTCATATAACTCTTTTTTCATAAATTGGGGTCATAAATTACCAAAAAGTTGTAACAAAACTTGAAATGATACCCTGCAAAAGAATAGTTCAAAATGATCATGGTAACATGTAAAATGGTAACATGTAGAACTGAGTATGTAGCAAGAACACAAGTCGTAGATATGAAGTGTGGATTACAAACGCAAAAACAAACCTTAATAAACAAGTTTATTGGAATAAATGGGCTACGTACTTTGTTTTTCATTTTGCCCCTTCTCATAATCGGATTAAGGTCTAGGATTAACTTGATAAAAAGATGCATACAGCTCTATGCAGTTGCCAATTTGGTTTCCTGTTCAATTTAGAATTTTATGTTAATATTAAACGTGTTTTGGTCATCATTATCCAAAGATACGTAAAGTGTCGCTACATCATCAGATAGATTATTATGGGCCACCTCGTTACATATTATAAGTAGCAAAATTATTAGACTAATCACAATGTAAGATTTTCGTAGTCCATTGACATTTTTCAATAAAAAAGGAATAGAGTGATCCACATGAACATCTTTCAATAGCATTGTGACTTAAATTGCATTAACCTATTCCATAACACAGGGAGAATATAGCATATCAAATGGATTGTTCGAAGACATAGTTCAAAGTTGGTATTTTAAGTAAGCTCATTTACAACAATATATTTTAATCTACAAGTTTTTCAGCGAAATGTTCTATAATGATATCGTAGTATATGAATTGACAAGTCATGAAAATGGCATATGAAAATATTTTAAGTTTGCAATTATCAAACTATAATAATGGTCATGAAAATCGACTCTCATTATTTCATGTTTTATGTTTACCAATATATGATGAAGGGCTCGATTTCAAGATTCTCATTAAGGTTACTTGGTTTTAAATCTGCTTGTGATACTAAGTTTCATAGGTGTCTTAATTAGATGATTTGTTAATTACTTTAGGATCTTGTCCCACATGGATGGAAAGTATAAGTAACGAACTCTTTATAAGTTAGTGTCATTCCCAAAGTAATAATGTGCAGAAGAAAAGTGATAACAATTTCTTGTTTCTTGTCACTCTTCATGTTCTCGTTTTTTATTCGATTTCTTATAAGATAGGGTGATAAATTACCTTCAATTTCTTTTCACTTGTTTTTTTTTGTTCATAATATGGAGTCATAAGAAACTTTTTTACACAGCTTTGTCAAACATTAAGTTTCTTAAACAAGTACCAAAATGTAAAATATAAACAACATCCTCTTGTGCATTTACATAATTTGATCGTGAATTTATCCGCTCCCTATGATTCTAATGAATAGGGCAAGGAAAACTAATAGGCTGGGACTACAAAACATAATGAGTTGTCCATTTATCTAATAATTAACATCTACCAAAAATTTTAAGGTTGGTTCCAGTAAGCCTTCGGGATCGATATAGGTGATCCATTACTAATCGATCATCCTTCTGTGGGATGAGTCGATCGCCCAATTTTAGGAGGGAAGTGATCCCATACAAGATCGAAATGAGAATGTGGTTTGTGTGTGTATTTAATGAATATAAAAAGTATATTTGTGGGGTATGTTTTTTGCAGGTTTTCTTACTGGGGCACCCATTCGCCTGAAGGTCGCTGGAGAGAGAAAGCTGACGTGACAGTGAAAATGAAGGAGATTAAATCCCCTTATTGAACCGGCCTAACTTTATATCCAAAAACATGATGCACGAATGACAGATCTATTTACATACAAAAGCCGAATGTGCTAACG
This sequence comes from Chrysanthemum seticuspe, assembly GCA_019973895.1. Classification (NCBI taxonomy): domain Eukaryota; kingdom Viridiplantae; phylum Streptophyta; class Magnoliopsida; order Asterales; family Asteraceae; genus Chrysanthemum; species Chrysanthemum seticuspe. Next base: position 28,840,116 of record BPTQ01000005.1, read on the forward strand.
ATATGCTAAAAACAAAATTTGTTAAGTTTTGGTTTCAGTTAAGCAGGATACAAGTCACTAATACAATTTTCAAAACAACAAATCTATATTAATTGTTATTTTTTATCAGGTTTGTGTTGTATTGTAGTTAAAAGGTGGTGGTTTCATGCCTTTTTTTCACACACATTACCATTTATAGACCAAATCGGGTAATATTTGGAGAAATTATTGCTATGCGCAATCAGTACCTAGTACTGTTGTTTGTCGCTTTTATTGACTTAAATTCTTTGGAAAAATCTTTCTCGCCTCCATTTTTTATGTCACAGATCGCAATAGAAAATTGCAGTTGAGGTGTTAACGGGTTTGAAACTTTTAAAATTTTGTGGGAAGTCGAACTTGGATTCAAGCTATTTTGTGTCACACATTAAAGATACCATTAATGATGATCGGGTCAGGCTGAAAGTTTCATAATTTGTGATGTTACTCTACAATCTACTTATGATGCTATGTTTCGTTGATATCTAACATGATTTGTTAATTTATTTCAAAAGCTTGTCCCACATTGGTAGAAGCTGAAAGCAAAGATCTATTTATTACTGTAGCATATGCTCTAAATAAAAATTACAAGATATACCTAACAAAGGTATTTTTTTATTATTATTTTTATTTTTTTATTTCTTTTCACTTAATTCTATTATTAAGTTAAATGATTTATATTTTTATTAAATACGAATGTTTTTTATTATTATTGAGAATTTTCGTACTTGGTTCAAATTATCTTCAAGATGGCTGAGAGTGGTGAGACAACCAAAGGTCTCAAAAGAAATCCGTGTTCAGACATAGTTGGGTAAACATCATGAGATAGAAAAAAGTTCGAAAACATCCTCAAGAATAATGGTTAAACCACGTACATGTAGTAGGGGTATCAAAAGGATCGGGTAGACCGGGGTAGACCTGAACCAAACCTAATTACTGGCTCGTAGGTTAACACAGTTACAAATGCTTATTGGGTCCAACGCGTCACACAGATAAATTCGAGAAATTATAGTATTAAAAAGTGTGCAGTTTTGAAGTGAACAACTAATTGGGTATGCGAGAAATTATATTTTTTAATAGATACAAATATTTTTTTATTATTATTGAGACTTTTCGTACTTGGTTCAAATTATCTTCAAGATGGCTGAGAGTGGTGAGACAGCCAAAGGTCTCAAAAGAGATCCATGTTCATACATCGTTGGATAAACATCATGAGATAGTCAGAAAAAAGTTCGGAAACAACCACGAGAATAATGGTTAAACAGCATACATGTAGTAGGGGTATCAAAAGGGTTGGTAGACTAGAGTAGACACGACCCACACATGATATCGGCTTATAGGGATGGGTTAACACGATTGCATATGCTTATTGGATCCAACGGGTCAACATGATAAACTTGATAGCTTAATAAGATTGGGTAAGAGTTAGATTTTCGTCACCTTATCAAGGTGCGGTTCCAGTTCACTAACCCATTACATAACATAAACATCAACATGCCTTGCAAGTTAGAACAATAATATATTACAATAGAGATATTTTCGTGCCTTGAAAATTACATATGTTTTAAGTGTCAATAAAATTTGGCATACGTGCTAATTAATGGCGGACTTTGACCATTTATTTTGAAAGAGGGGGTGGGGGGCAAATTTATTTTGAGGGGTTCGAATCGGAGATTTTTTTGTAACCTCAACTAAAATTACCCCTAAAAATAAAAAAAGAAGGTACCGATATTCATCACACCTACCAAAGGATGAGAGAGAAACCCAAAAACACCAATAACCTTAAAAACACCAATAACCCCAATTTCATAAACCTTGATACTGTCTCAACAACGATCTATGTTTTGAACTTTCCAAATCATATGGGAATAAGCGATCTCTGGCAATTATGTAATCGTCACGGAACGGTAGCGGATGTCTATATCGCTCATAAATTGTCTAAAATTGGGCGCCGATTTGGTTTTGTTCGTTTTCTGAAAGTCAAAAACAATGATCTTTTGCTTGAAGATCTTAACAAGGAGTGGATTGGGAATCACCAATTGTATGCTTCGATGGCTCGATTTCAAAGGAACCAATCCGTTCAGAAACAACATACCTTTGTTAAACAATCACCAATGGGAACGGAATTGAAGAATAAGCCCCATGCATCTCACGCACAAACAGGTAGATCGTATGCCTCAATGTTAAATGGTAAACACAATGATATTAAGAGATTATGAAAGTGATGACATCGATATTGAGGGTCACAATTTTAATGTAATATCGGATGAAGAGGAGGGTGAAATCAATGAAGTTAATGAGTCTCATAAGGGACCTCTAAATGCACCTTCCAATGAAGAAAAATGTGTGGAGCCAACCAAATCCTGGGCAGACGAACCTGATCAACAAGTTGATCCTATTGAACATAATTCGACTGATCATCTCCAAAAGCAAGACACCTGAAAAGCAACAAGACATCGATAGTTCCCTTTTAAAACCTCCATGTTTTGAAAGTGCTCACCCTCAAAATGCTAAACCATCCTCAATTGGAGGGAGTAAAGGGAGCTTCAGTAACAACTCTGCCCATTCATTTTTTGCCGCTTCCCGTACAAGTAGTAAGTCCAAATTTAAAAAAGTTAGACCAACCGTTTCATTAATTGACTCCTTAATTAAACAAATTGAATTGGGAAGCGTCTTGGGATACGATATGGAGGGAAGTAAAAATGATTATAAGAAGTACATTGATAGTCTTGGTGCTCCTATGGGTCATCAATGAATATGTTATCTCACAATGCTTGTGGCTTAGGAGTGGTGAAATGTAGTTCTCTTTCCAAAATATGCAATAAATATCAAATTTCGTTTATTGGTATCCAAGAAACTCACCTGTAAGTTGTCGAAAATTTTTAGGTGAAAACCATTTGGGGTAACTTTCAATATGACTTTGCTTTTTCACCGGCTACAGGTCGATCGTGTGGAATTATGTCCATTTGGGATTCCCAATTATTTCATAAATCTCGTACTCTTGCATTGACCAATTTATTGATCGTTGAAGGAACGTGGATGTCTAACAATTTTCATTGCTTCATTATTAATTAATGTGTATGCCCCACAGGGTGATCGGCAAAAACGTGATTGTGGCAGTCAATTATCACTTTCATGTCTGATAACCCGGGTAACTATATCCTTTTGGGTGACTTTAATGTGATCCGAAATCAATCTGAACGGATAAGTTCTACGTTTAATCATAACACGGCTATGGATTTCAATAATTTTATCATTGAAGGTCGTTTGTGGGACATGCCTCTAGGTGGCCATGCTTTTACTAGACTGGGTAACAATGGGGCGAAGATGAGTAAACTTGACCAGTTTCTAATCTCCGAAGAGGTAATGAAGTCTTTCCCTACTTTACAAGCTAATGCTCTCGATATCTTTATTTCTGATCACAGGTCCATTCTTCTGAATAAATCCATTGTAGATTTTGGCCCGATTCCATTCAAAATGTACAACTCCTGGATCCTTCATCACCAGTTTGATCCTTTGGTTCATACCACATGGGACCAAGCTCAATCTATTACAGGCACAAACCTTTTTATTATTTTCAAGGAAAAGATGAAGTTTTTGAAGCATGCTATTAAACAGTGGTCCCACCAATACTTCAATAATCGGAACACTAGTAAAGTGGAGCTGGAAAGTGATGTTCAAGGCATTGACATGGAATTGGAATCTGGTATCCAAACTTGTGCCAGAATCGTCTTGATATTGTATCCAAGTTACGGGAAATTGAGAAGATATAAAGTATTGATGCTTCCCAAAAAGTAAAAATCAAATGGGGCATTAAAGGGGATGAAAATTCAAAGTATTTCCATGGCATTATTAATCGTAAGAGGCGTCATTTAGCTATCAATGGCATAATGAAGGATGGCTCCTGGATTACTAATCCAAATTCCATTAAAGAAGTGTTTGCTACTTTCTTTGAGCACAAATTCAAACCGTTTAACGGATACAAAGTCTCTAATCGAAGCCATTAGTATAAGTCAATTTCAGAAGCTCAAGCATCCTTCTTAGAATCTGAGTTCTCAGAGAATGAAGTTCGTGATGCTATTTGGGATTGTAGTTCTGATAAATCTCCGGGTCCTGACGGATTCACCATCGCATTCTACAAAAAATATTGGCACCTTTTAAAGTCAGATATATTGGCTTACATTCGTCATTTTCATGCTTCAGGTTTGATACCTAACGGATGCAACTCCTCTTTTATCACCTTGGTTCCTAAAAACGCAAACCCTTTAGTGGTTAATGATTACCGGCCCATAAGCCTTACCGGTGCTCAGTACAAGATCATATCTAAGGTGTTATCTAATCGTTTATCTTGTGTTCTCGATTCTATCATTAGCATCAAGCAATCTGCTTTTGTTAAAAGCCGTCAAATTTTGGACGGTCCTTTAATGGTTAATGAGATCATCGCAGGGTATAAGCAAAAGAAGAAAAACCTTATGATCTTTAAAATAGATTTTGCAAAAGCTTTTGACTCAGTTTCATGAGATTTTCTAGACCGTGTTATGGAATTCATGCAATTTGGCTTGACTTGGAGAACATGGATTCGAGGTTGCCTCTTCTCCTCCAAAACTTATGTTTTAATTAATGGTAGCCCTACTTCCGAATTCCCCATAAGGAGAGGTTTAATACAAGGCGATCCTCTATCGCCTTTCCTTTTTTATTCTAGTGATGGAGGGGCTCCATGTAGCCATTGAAGATGCAATTCAAGCGGGGTTTTTCAAGGGAGCTCACATTGAGTCGTTGCACATCTCACATCTCTTCTTTGCTGACGATGTGCTTATCTTGGGAGAATGGTCACGGCATAACATCCAAGGTATTGTTCACATCCTTCAATGCTTCCTGAAAGTTTCGGGCCTTACGATCAACCTTTTAAAGTCTAATCTTTTTAGAGTGGGGATTCTGTTTGCTTATGTCCAGAACTTGGCAATGCTAACCGGCTGTCAAGCCTTAAACTTTCCCTTCACATACCTTGGTCTCCCAATTAATTCTAATATGTCTCGATGTAAAGGTTGGGATTCCATCATTGAGAAGTTTACTCACAGGCTTTCTAAATGGAATGCTAACTTGCTCTCCATTGGTGGAAGATCAACCTTGATTACTTCAGTGCTTGGTACTCTTGGTAACTACTACTTCTCTATGTTTCCCATGCCTTCTCAAATTAATAAAAGTTTGGAAGCTATTCGATCTAAGTTTTTCTGGGGTCATAGACAAGCTTCTAGATCGTATTCTTGGGTAGCTTGGAATTCAGTTCTTGCCTCTAAGCCCAAAGGTGGATTAGGTGTTGGTAGTCTTTTGGCCCTGAATCTCTGCCTGATTCAAAAATGGAGATGGAGATATGTTAATAACCCCGAATCCCTATGGGTTAAACTCATTAACCATATTCATGGCTCATATCAAAGAGGTCCTAATTTCTATCAAAATTGCTGAGTTCACGGGGTTTGGTCTAAGATTGCAAGTTCCATTAACTCTTTACACAACAAGAATATCATCCCTCTTCCCACTCTTAAGAAGCAAGTAAATAATGGTAAAAGCACAAAGTTCTGGGATGATGTTTGGTTATGCGAAACCCCTCTCAAACAAAAGTTCCCTCGTCTATATCGGCTAGACATTTATCCAGATTGTATGGTGCATTATAAATGGAATTCGGGTTGGATTTGGTCATGGTCAAGAAGTATCAATGGTGGTGTCACTAAAGCTCAACTAGATGATATTTCTAGCCTTCTTTGTAATTTATTCCTCACAGAAAAAGATGATTCTTGGATATGGTCTATCGGGAATTCCACTTTTTTAATTTCAAAGACACTCGGAATCTTATAGATGACTCAATGCTTCGTGATTCACCCACTCCTACTAGATGGTGCAGATTCATCCCGAAAAAGGTTAACATTTTAATTTGGTGAACTCTTCGTGATCGTGTCCCAACGAGATGGAACTTGAGTAGAAAAGGTATCGAAATCAACTCTTTATCTTGTCCTAACTGTGCAATTAGCCCGGAAACTACCAATCACTTATTTTGGGATTGTTCTCTTGTGACGGCCCTGTGGTCGAAGATCTTCAATTGGGTAGACCTTTTTCTTCCTAGATGTAACACTATTCAAGTGTTATACGACTGGCTTGATCAATACACTTTTTCATCTTCACATAAGTTAATTATGGAAGCTATCATTGGAATGGCTATTTGGGTTTTGTGGAACTTCTGTAATGAGTCTATCATTGGAGCTCAAGTCCATCTTCGATCTACTTTATTTGACAAAGTAGTTTATTATTCTTTTTTGTGGTTTTCTAATAGAAATAGAAAAGCCTCTAAGTCATGGAACAATTGGATTCAAAATCGTTTGCTTGTATCTCTTTTGTAATTGTTCTTCTTTCTAGCTTCTTGCTAGTTTAATTATATCTCAATCGTTCAAAAAACAAATTACCCCTAAAATCAATAATATTTACATTAGGCGCCGCAAATTTTAGAGAGGCCGAAACCCTCCCCTGCCCCAAAGAGTTCCGCCCATGTTGCTAATTGGTTGGAGGCCTTTTTAGAGGTTTCTATATCGCTTAAAATGTTGATCTTTTTTGAACAATTATAATGCCATTACAACGGAGATATTTTCGTTTTATAACAAGAAGCTTGTTGTTAACTTGTTATATATTTGATTAATATGTGAAGACATAAGAAAGTTGATGACCCAAACCCATATATTTATCGAAAGGGAAAAAACACTAATGATAGAAGATATGCTTCAAAACTGGAACATAAAGGGTGTGTTTGGTTCACCGTAATCCGGTGTAATTGGATGTAATTGTAATTTGATTACACTACGTATGATGTTTGGTTCGTAGAATGGAATGAATTGTAATTCAGATTACATTACATAGGTTGTTTGGTTTGTGTTGTAACTGTAATTTTTTTCATTACAATTACATCAGAGGAGGAAATTCAGATTACATAGGATGTTGGATGGAAAGTTTTGAATTACATTATAATTCAGAATTTTATTATTATTATTATTATTATTATTATTATTATTATTATTATTATTATTATTATTATTATTATTATTATTTATTTGTTTATTTTTTAATAAAACATCACTTTATTATTATTATTATTATTATTATTATTATTATTATTATTATTATAAATCATCACTTTATTAAAAACTCATAGGATTTTACAAAAAATTAGTGGGAAGCCGATAAACCAACTGGGCCCCCACACCTCTAGCAATAGCAAACCAATCCTATTAAAAATATGAACCGCAACACGCGCCCAAATGTCTTGAGTCATAGAAAATCGTCGAATACGCTTTAGTAAGGTTACTGCATCCTTCTCAAGTTCTCCAAAAGAAGATAATGAAAAGGGGAGAAACCCATGTCCAATATCCACGCATTTAGCATCGTACATGATACGTTTACGTTATGCAGCATCAAGAACCCCACGCCCTGGCATAAAAACAGTCATCCCAGATTGCGTCAAGGGTGACGATCCCGTAAGATCAACACATACATCACGCCCACCATCCCACAAAGCCCAATATCCACCTCCTTATGAACTGAAAACCCGGACCGGGAACATATATCAACCAGAACATCACGCATTATGTTATGCTAATGTTTAATGCAAACAACACCCGCACATGAAACGACATGATCCCCATAAATATCTCCAGAAAATACCTTCGAACAAGCTGAACACGGCGTCTGAACAGTGAAAAGATAATAATAATTATAATAGTTACAATTATATAATAATAATAATAATAAGTATTTATTTTAATAATATTTTATAATAATAATAATAATGATAATAATAATTATAATAGTTACTATTATATAAATATTAAAATAATAGCAATTATATAATAATAATAATAATAATAATAATAATAATAATAATAATAATTAACATTTATTATAATAATATTTTTATAATAATAATAATATTTATAAAATAATAAAATAAAAAAAAATTATAATATTAAAATTTATTAATATAATAATAATAATAAATAATTATTATAATAATATTTATAATAATAAAATAAAAAATAAAATAATTATAATATAATAAAAATATTAAATATTTAATATAAATATTAAATGATAATAATTATAAAATAATAATAATAATAAATATTCATTATAATAATATTTATATAATAATATGAATAATAAAATATAATAATAATATTTATTATTATTATAAAATAAATATTTATTATAATAATATTTATACAATAATGATAATACTATTAATATAATAATTATATATATTATTATTACTATTACTATTATTATTATTTTATTATTATTATTGTTATTAAATTTATTATTATTATTATTATTATTATTATTATTATTTTCAATATTATTATTAAATTTCTTCTTATTATTGTTATTATTATTATTATTATTGTTATTATTATTATTATTATTATTTAATAATATTATTAAATTATTATTGTTATTGTTATTTATTATTTATTATTATTATTTACTATTTTTTTATTATATTTAATTATTACATTAGTATTATTATTATAATTATTATTTTATTATTATTATTATTGTTTTCGAAATTACATTACGTTGTAAGTCAGCCAAACATAATGGTAGATTTCATCAATTATAATTTCAACACATTACAATTCTAACACAATCTAATCCTTTGAATTACAATTCATTCATATTACAATTCCTTTCAAGGATTACAATTCCTTGAAGAACATTCTGCGAACCAAACGCACCTACAGTTTCCTACATATATTGGAGAAGTTTCCTACATATATGGTTTTCAATCTACTTTGTAATCTATGTTTCTTAAGAGTCAACATGATTTGTTAATTTATTTCAAGAGTGTATCTCACATAGATAAAAAAAATAAAAGTAATGAACTCTTTATAAGTTCAAGTACACAAAAAGCTAAAATCTCGGTGTTGAAACCAACCCTTGTTGCATCGTCCTTGTTTTCGCTTAACTCTTACTTCATGATTTGCATGTTACGATCATTGTTTTGGGTATCCGCGCGTTGCGTCGGCGGGTACTCTGTAAATTTTTTCGGTGCATCATGTATTTTAGTTTATTATGTTTTTTTGTCAATAAATTTACGGATATCAAGAATTTCATTTAGCACGTGCCTGTTCGGGCTCGAGCCTGTTGGCCCGTGCCCGTTCGAGCTCGAGCCCGTTTGGCCCGCGCTTGTTCGGGATCGAGCCTGTTTGGACCGTGTCTGTTCGGGCTCAAGCCCATTTTGTCTGTTGCCTATTCGGGCTTTAATATTTGTATAATGTGCTTTATTATTTATATTAGTGACATTTAATGCAGGGTACCTGCGCGTTGCGGCGGCAGGTACCCTGAAATAAATATATATCAAGTGAATAATGGATTTTAGTTTATTATCTTCTTTTTGACAATAAATTTACGGATTTCAAGAAATTCGTTTTGCCGTTCCTGTTCGGGCTCGAGCCCGTTTGGCCCCCGCCCTTTCGAGCTCAAGCCCATTTGGCTTGTTGCCCGTTCGGGCTTGAATATTATTTGTATTATTGACATTTAAAGTAGGAATTGTGTTTAATTTTGTTGCATAATATGCTTGATAATTTGTATTTATTATGTTAGGGATGTTTTAATAACTGTATGAATAGTGTTTATTGATCAGTTAATTAACTGACTATAATAAATAGCATTAATGTGGCGTTTTACTTTTTTTAATATGTGCATTAAAGCCGTGTACTTTATGCTTCTTGTCTTCTGTGTCAGAAAATTATGTGCATTAAAGTGTTATACATTATGTTTCTTTTCTTAATTATATGAATTACTAATTATAGTAACATATGTAGGCTTAAATTTCTAAGACTTCCTTTTATAAGAAGTCATAAATACATTATGGTATAAGCTTAAGTTTTTTTTAATAATTTGTGTATCAAACTATTACATAACAAGAAGCCAAGTCGTAGATATGAAGTGTGGATTACAAGTCCAAAGCATTAGGCACAAAAAACGAACATGTTATTCTAATAAGCAAGTGTATACAAAGATTGCGCTTATGCACTTTCTTTCTTTAAGGGTTTAATTGGTCCAAGCCTAAAAACCCGAGACACAAAGAAGTCAAAACGAACGTCTTTAGAATTCACAATACTAAAACCAAACCAACCCGGATGTTTATTCTGCCGAAAAATGAAGCACAAAACCATTTAGAAATTAAAACCTAACGTTTGAAAGTTATGCCTAAAAACATGATACAAATGAAGCTCAAAAACCATTAGAAACCAAAACCGGATGTGATAATCACGATCCAATATGCTAAAAATGATCGAAATTTGCTTAGATTTAGTTTCAATCCACTAGAATACAAGCTACTAACAATCTTTTCAAAATAATAGAGTTAATTTAATTGTTACTTTTCTACCAAAATTTATTTTGCATTGAAGTTAAAAGGATGCGATTTGGTACCTTTTCTTCTACCTACATCACCATTCAAAGGTTCATATCTTTTTGGTACCTTTTCTTCTACCTACATCACCATTAAAAGAGTCATTAGTCACATTCGTGCAAGGATGATGCATGTACTTGATCGAAGATGCTCACTCTGTCTCAAAAGTGTTCTTTCTACTTATGTTGGACTCTTTCTTAGCCACAATTGTGCTAAGAAAACATAGTTCTAGTTTATGACGATTAAGTTAGTATACAAAACATTAGTATTGCATTTATTTATAGGGCATATATGTGACGCTCACATATATGTAACTTTGTGGACGTGACATTCACCATACATTACTTTATAGGCATACATGTGACACTCACAACTTGCATACTTTTTGTTTGTAAGCCTCGTATGAGTTATATGTCTCATGAACAAAATGAGTATATAGTACTCTATAACCGCCGAATAATAAACAAATTTGAATAAGCCTAGCCGGATAATCATATTCAAGTTGGTTATTTGTGTTTGTATGTAGCTTCGATTAAGTTTTTCAGATTCCCCAATGTTCTTCGGCCATATGACTGTTTTTCATTTAACTTGTTCTCACAACCTAACACTACAAATTACAATTTTAGGCTTAAACCCGTTATTAACGTAAACGATAATCCAGTCAACCTAATTGTACTTTTGTATATGGTATTGGTTTTCAGTATGCATAAGCCAGCATCCTTACCAAAATCAACTCCCAATTTTCTTGTTCAACGTTTACCAATATACAACGAAAGGCAGGGGTTTCAAGCTTTGCGTTAAGGTTACATGGTTTTCAATCCACTTGTGATCTTATGCTTCAATTACTTGTCCCACATTGATAGATTGTAAAAGTAGTAAGCCTTTTTATAGGTTCAAGTGCCATTTGCATATTAATACTCCCTCCGTTCCAAAATTATTGTCCCATATTGACTCTTTTTAGTCTTTTTTCTTCAATTTTGACCATAACTATTTTTATCTGTGTTATATAATACTTGATGAAAAATATATGAATATATTAGGTTTTAAATGTATTTTCATTTGTTATAATTTTCATCAAGTATTATATAACACAAATAAATATAATAATGGTCAAAGTTGAATAAGAAAGACTGGTTAAAGTCAAAGGGGACAATAAAAATGGGACGGAGGTAGTATCAGATATGGTGGGCTCTACAAAAATTTGTGTGTCGTGCTTAATTTGACTGTTTTTTTCCTTTTATATATACTAGGCGAGTACCCGCGCCTAGCGGCAGCGGTTTCTACCTCAGATAATTAATGATTTGTGATATTGTGATGAGTGTTTTGTGTATCATTTAAAATAAAACGTGAACCGATGAAAATGCAATTGCAAAAGGTTGTATTATACGATAACTTAAGTTTAGACAAAATTTTTAACATATTTCAAACAACATATAAAAACATTTAATGAAAATAAAAGTAAACATTACATCAGTTATGCGATAAAAACTAACAATACATGTTACTTGTCGCGTAAAAACTAACAATGATGGGATTAATGGTGTCGTTGTCAAGAAGAACGCAAGTATCAAAAGTAGCATGAATGTGATTAGCCTTTTTTTTTTTTTTTTTTTTTTTTTTTTTTTTTTTTAATAAGAAAAAAAGAGGCTAACTTTTGCAATTTTTTAAAAGATTTGCGCACATTTAGCCTCATTTTTTTGAAATGGGCGTATTTAACCTATTGAAAAGTTAAAAGTGCACTAACGGACACATATTTTCTCTTATATATAATATTTATATGGCGATAGATCGTTTTGTGTTAAAAAAAGTTAATGGGTTCTAAACAAAAAATTATAAAAGTTTGAAGATTTTTGGATTAAACATAATCATTTGAAACCAGGTTCAAGCCGGGTGGTTCAACTGGATGAACCGTTCCCGTCGAAAAACGGGTCAATTTAAACCGTGTCAGCCCGACAGGTTGGATCAAAATGGGTCAAATTAAACAGGGTCAACCCACCGGGTTTGAAGCGTCCCTGGTCAAACCGGTTTTCGATATGTATTAATAGTTTCAAATTTTCACTTTTAACTTTTGGTTTTTCCTTTATATATAGTATAGCAAGGTACCCGCGCGTTGCGACGGCGGGTACCCTGTGACGATTAGCCGGAGAAATAAATCTCAATGAGACCTGATTCACCAGTTTGTATTGATTTCAACGGGCCCTCTCTAGCTCGTTTTCGGATGACTGTTATTGGTTAGCCGAACTGGTGGCGACACCAGTTTCCGGTTCCCGTTGGTCCGGTCCGATTTTCAAAACTATATGTACCGTCAACTTGTTAGCTTTTATGAAGCTTTGTGTGTTTTGTTAATTTGTATAATGTATATAATAACATGTACTTTTCATTTTAGGGTTTTTTAAAAATAACATTAGTTAGTGTGTTTAATTATTTTATATTTATAATTATGTTGTAACTTGTTTGAATTGTACATTATGAAAATTTTGTTTAAATTATACATTGTGAAAATTTTGTTGTACTTTTTAGTAAATGGTGTTTTAATTTGTTGCTTTTAATTTGGTAGATATGCTTTTAATTGGTTGTACATTGTGAATAAATTATTGTACTTTTAAGTAATGAGGTGTGTTAATAAGGGTATTAATTACACAATACATTTCTTTCACTTTTGACTTTCAACTTTTGACTTTTCAAAGTTTGACCGTTTTTTTATTATATGTAGTATAGATAGGAAAAACTGAACAAAACCAGTTAGAAACCAAACAAAACATGTTAACTATCCGATGTACAAAAAACGATCAAAGATTCATAACCCCCCCCACCCCACAACCAAAACCAAAAAAAAAAAACAAGAAAAAAAAAAAAAAAAAATCTCTTAGTTACCATTTGCTATACAATGCTACTCATAAGTCATAAGTTATGCAAAATGTTAAAATTCTGCAATTTAGCCCCACTAAAATAAGTATTTCATATTTTGGCCCCTCCAACAAACGTTATCACGTTTCGTCTATGAAATTCTATTTGTAAATTGTAATGCGGTATAATACCACATATGCATGTTTGTGATCTGCACATAACTTGTTGTGAAAGTGAACGGTTTTCCCTATTGGTTAAGCCCAAATCAAAAGGTGTCATGATAAAAAAACTTGTATGCGTCAATCCACACGTAAGATATCAGTTGAATGAAAACCTTTCATTCAACATTTATATATGGATTTACTAAAAGTGCTTAAGCACACAAAGTTTTCAATGAACATTATAGTCCTTGATTTATTGGTATCTTTGTATTACATTAATTTATATAAAAGAAACTTCTAAATCGAAAACTGCTTATTGTTGGATGAATTTGTGTAGGTACGGTGATCGATGCATATTGTGCCGGGAAAGTAGTTGCCTCTAGGAATCCTAAATTTGTAAAGGATGACCAACTTGGGGTTATAGGTAAGCTCATTTACAACAATCTCAGTTTGGCTGCTAAGGATGACTTTTTTGGGTTAAAACACGCTTTTCCCACGAAAGGGGACAAAATGAGTACGGTAGTAACTACGGTTACAAAAGCTACTGTGTGATCGAACATGATTAATGGTAATCAGTCTTGCCGGTTATAGTTACCATTGTCTCCAACAAACTCAAAACTAAAATTTGCTAATTATCGAGGTTTTTTTTTTTTTTTTTTTTTTTTTTTTTTTTTTTTTTTTTTTCACTCAATTCTTTTTTCTTAACAGCATGGAATTGTAAATTACCACAACCTATTACTTAATTTGATATTACGCCTATAGAAACAACAGTTTAAAATGGCCATACAACATGAAAGGTTCTATAAAAGCTTGTTTATTGTGTATCTCGTTGTTTTCTTTTGTTTTGTTTCTTTCTATTTTTTTTACTCAATTTTTCTTCATCACATGGGGGTCATAAATTTGTTGTTGTTAACTTGTTATATATTTGATTAACATGGGAAGACACATTTTGGAGAAAAAAAATAATAAAAAAATTAAATAAACATTGATGAACATGAATTATCAATTTATTCCAACTGCTTATCCCACATTGATAGAAAGTAAGAGCAATGAACTCTATAAAAGTTCAAGTGTCATTCATGAAATAAAATGAGGGAAAAAGAATTAGAATAACAAAAACTTGTTTCTTGTTCTTTTCACTCCCTTCTTTACTATTTTTTCCTTCATATAAATTACCTTTTTTCTTCATAAATTGGGGTCATAGATCGATCACCACCAATTATAACGAAACTTAATTTGATACACGTGGAATAGCAGTTTAAAATGGTCTTAATAGGTAAAACCGACAGAAGGAGATGTGAAAAGTATATCTAATGGTAAAAGATTAAGGCATCACCGTGATTTATCCACCATCACCATGACTCATCCACCAGTTACAGATCCACCATTACCAAAATCATAATTAACCCAATTTTAATCCACTAATTTTCAATTCTTTTAAAACCCGTTTTCAGAATCACTAATCCATCATTTCCAATTTTATTTATTTAAACCCTAATTTCTGGCATTATTCTTCAATGGGTGATTATCAGTGGCAAGAAGTCACTCGGAAGAAATCCAATTCAGTGTTTCAACGCTTGAAGTTCCCTTCTAAAGAGGATCAAACGCAGAAGATCTCCAAATCGGTTTTTGTCACGAATTTTCCTGAACATTTCACTGCCCGTGATTTATGGAATGTGTGTGTTGCATACGGTAAGGTCGTAGATGTTTTTATCCCTTTCAAGAGATCAAAGGCAGGTAAGAAATTTGATTTTATTCGTTTTATAAAAGTGGATAAGTTGGAACGTTTGATTGAGAATTTATCTACAATCTGGATTGGAAGATTACGTTTACATGCCAACGTTGCGAGGTTCGATAGGGAACCTAAAGCTAATGTTTTTCAGCCTAAAAACAATGACTCACAACCTAATAAGACTTGTGCGGGTTCTGATAAAAATATGGGCGCTCAAAATCAATCCTTTGCTTCTGTCTTAAATGGTTACCCTAGCAAAGCAATTGAAGCATCTCCGGCCATAGTTCTTGATTATGAATGTCTTATTGAACGTGACTACTATACTCTTGTTCTTTAATGAGGAAAATCAAAGATATCATTGCTCTTCCAAACCTTTACTTAATCCTCTCTAATGAAGGTTTTGAGAATGTTAAGCTTACACACTTGGGTGGTTTGTGGGTCCTTTTAGACATGGATTCTATAGAAACTAAAGGGAAGGTTTTCAAACACATTGGTGTAGGTTCGTGGTTCAATGAATTGCAACCTGCTTGTGACTCGTTTGTTTATGATGAACGAATTATGTGGATTTCAATTGAAGGTTTGCCTATTAAAGCGATGACCCATTATTCATTTGCCAAAATTGTGTCCTCGTGGGGTGAACTTATTGATGTTGTTGATTATAAAAGTATGACACTTTCCTACAAGAGGTTGTGTGTGAAAGTTAAATCTAGCGTGACCATCAACAACACAATTAAGCTTATTGTGAAAGGCAAAACATTTTGGATTCGTGTCAAAGAACTAGAACCATGGTCTCCTAATTTTAATGAAGAAAAGGAGGATAACTCTCAATCTGGAGACGAGTCGGATGGTGATGAGATGGAGAATATCAATGATAGCTTAGTGAACGATTTTGAATTGGATAATGGAAATGAGATAGACCATGTTTCTGAATCTAGTTGTGTGCATGAAAATGACTTGGTGTACCAGCATGTTACTAAAGGCTCTGAGCTTCCTATTAAGTTCGATGACCCGTTCGGACTACAACATTCTGGATATAAATAAGAATGAGGTTGTGTTGGACATAAATAATGACAAGGTCGTGTCAGATAATTCTGATCCTCAATTTCCACCAGGTTTCACACCTGATGCTGGAAATGATAAGGTTGAGGAAGTTAACTCAGTCAAGAAATCTCAGCCTAAAGATGATTTGTATGTCACCATTGAAGGTGTAGCTTCTGGTTTCAGCGAGATAAAGGACGTTTCTAAGATTAAAACAGGAGGGTCTCTTCTGAACGTGATGGACGAATTGATTAAAGTAGGACATCCTATGGGTTTTAACATGGATGGATGTATGAAGAACATAGAAGCCATAATTGGCTCTCAAGGAGATAGTCAAGTTTTTAGATGAATTTCTTGTCTTTAAATATCCAAGGTCTTGGCAAAAAGGCTAAGAAAGGGTGGATCCAGGAGTTGAATACGAAACACCGTGTTAGTTTTGTAGCATTACAAGAAACAAAGATGGAGAGCATTGATCTTTTTTCAATCAAGACGCTTTGGGGGATCAACTTTGCTTTTGATTATGTTTTTAGCCCCTCTATGGGTTATTCTGGTGGTATCCTTTGCGTATGGGATCCCAATTCTTTTCATAAAGATAACTCTACGGTTTCAAATTCGTTTGTGGCTATAAGGGGCACTTGGATTCCTTCGGCTACTAAAATCCTTATCATTTTTGTTTATGCTCCTCGGGATCTAGATAGTAAAAGAATGTTATGGGAGTTTCTTGGTCATATGATTGATACTTGGGATGGCGAATGTGTTCTTTTGGGAGATTTTAATGAAGTGCATTCGATGCACGAAAGATATGGTACTATGTTTAACGCGCAAAGTGCTAATGCTTTCAATAACTTCATTACTATAGCAGGTTTGGTTGATCTTCCCCTAGAAGGATATTCTTATACTTGGTCTCATGAGTCCGCTTCCAAGATGAGTAAATTGGATAGGTTTCTTATTTCGGAAGGTCTTTTGACATTATTTCCTTCCTCATCGGCTTTATGTCTTGATAGGCATTTATCCGATCAACATCCAACCCTTATGCGTGAGTTAAATGTCGATTATGGTCCTACTCCATTTCGAATTTTTCACTCTTGGTTTCAAAAGAAAGGATTTGATAAAATGGTGGAAGATTCGTGGAAGTCTTCTGTTTTTTGGAGCAAAATAGTATCATTAATTTAAAGAAGAAATTTCAGGCGCTAAAGACCTCGATTAGACTGTGGATTAAAGATGAAAACCTGTGTTCGAATGCAACTAAGATGTCTATTCAGAATCGTTTATCTGAATTGGATAAATTGACTGATATAGGAAGATGTAAAGAGGAGCTTGTTAGTGAAAGATCTAAATTGTTAAAGGAGTTTTATTACCTCAATTCAATAGTTTCTCTAGACATATTTCAAAAAGCAAAAATTCATTGGGCAATTGAAGGAGATGAAATTCTAAATACTTTCATGGAATTATTAATAAAAAAAGATCTCAATTGGCTATCCGTGGGGTCTTAGTCGAAGGAGATTGGATTGTTGAACCTTCCATTGTGAAAAATGAATTCTTGAACTATTTTTATAATAGATTCGCTGAGCCAAGTTCTCCTAGACTCGTCCTCGAATCCCATTTTCCTACAACTTTGTCTTCGGATTAGCTGACAGATCTTGAAAGCGATGTATCCTATGAGGAAATCAGGAGGGCGGTCTAGGATTGGGGAATTAACAAATCTCCGGGTCCTGATGGTTTTACCTTTGAATTCTTTCGTAGGTATTGGAAAACCATTGACATCGATGTTGTGGCTGCTATTTCGCAATTCTTTTCCTCAGGTAGTCTTCCGTCTGGGTGTAACTCATCTTTTATTGCTTTAATTCCTAAGACGCAAGAAGCTAAGGTGGTTAAATATTTTCGTCCTATAAGTTTAATAGGTAGTGTGTACAAGATTATTTCAAAATTTTTAGCTAACCGTTTGAGGCTTGTCATCTCGAGCCTTATTAGTGACGTTCAATCGGCCTTCTTCTCTAATCGCCAAATTCTTGATGGTCCTTTCATTCTTAACGAGCTTTTGTCATGGTGCAAACATAAAAAATCTAAAGCCATGATATCTAAAGTGGACTTTGCAAAGGCTTTTGATTCGGTGAGATGGGATTACTTAGGTGATGTTTTAAATAAATTTGGAATCGGAGTTAAATGGCGTGGTTGGATACAAGGTTGCTTAAATTCTGCTATGGGTTCTATTCTTATCAATGGAAGTCCGACAAAAGAATTTAAATTTCATAAAGGTTTGAAGCAGGGAGATCCGTTATCTCCTTTTCTTTTTATTTTGATTATGGAAAGTTTGTACCTTTCTTTTAAAAATGTGGTTAATGCGAGTCTTTACAAGGGCATTCGGATTGATGATTCGTTGATGTTATCCCATTTTTTTTATGCTGACGATGTGTTATTTGTCGGTAAATGGGATAAACAGAATTTTGCTACGACAGTTAAGGTGCTTAAGTGTTTTTTCTTAGCTTCGGGCCTCAAGATCAACATGCATAAAAGTAAGCTTATGGGCATTGGAATTCCTCAAGAAGAATTTCGTTCAGCAGCCGAGCCTATTGGTTGCTCTACTTTTCATGCTCCTTTTAATTTTCTTGGTGTTAAAGTGGGTGGTTTGATGTCTAGAAGTAGTTCTTGGGAAGGTGTCATTGGAAAGCTTTCCTCTCGCTTATCCAAATGGAAACTTAAAGCTCTCTCCATTGGTGGTCGACTCACCTTAATTAAATCAATATTAAGTTCCTTACCATTGTACCATATGTCCATCTTCAAGTGTCCAATAGGCGTTCTTAATTTTTTGGAATCGATTCGTCCGAATTTTTTTTAACGGTGTGGCTAATAGTGATAGAAAGCTTGCGTTGATTGGCTGGAACAAGATTTTAGCTTCCAAAAAAAAAACGGAGGGCTTGGTGTCTTAAGTTTTTTTCATTAATCGAGCCCTTCTCTTCAAGTGGATATGGTGCTTCGTCTACCAAGATTCCTCCTTATGGGTTGGTTTCATTCAGTCCATGTATGGCAGGAAAGGTGCGCTGGAAAACTCTTCCTTACCTAGGCGCAACTCCCCTTGGCTTGACATTATTCGTGAAGTCAAACGTCTATCTATTAAAGGTATTGATCTTCTTTCTTTTGTTAAAAAAAAAGTTGGTAATGGTGAAACTTCTTCGTTTTGGGAAGACCGTTGGCTTTTGGATTCTCCATTAAATCTCATTTACCCAAGACTTTTTCTTATTGGAGTTGGACAAGAATATATCTGTTGCTGCAAAGGTGAGGGATACGTCCCTAATATCTTCCTTTAGAAGAGTGCCTAGAGGTGGAGTTGAAGAAGCTCAATACACTCAACTTCGAAATAGTTTATCTCATGTTATTCTTTCTCAAAGTAACGATCGTTGGGTTTGGAACTTAGAGTCATCGGGCAATTTTTTGGTGAAGTCAACTCGCTCCTTTATTGATGACTCGTTGTTGCCAAAGGCGGATGTTCCTACTAGATGGGTTAATCTGGTTCCAATTAAAATTAATATTTTCGGTTGAGAGTTTGTTTGGATAAGTTACCTACAAGGCTTAACCTTTCTTTGCGAGGCGTTGACATTCCCTCTATCCTTTGTCCTTTATGTAGTATTACCGTGGAATCATCCTCACACCTTCTTTTTTCTTGTCATTTGGCACGCTCTTTGATGCATAAGGTAGCCCCGTTGGTGGGAGTTGGTTATCCATGACTTTAATTCGTATGGGGATTGGCTTTTTGGCTCAATAATATCATGTTATCGTCGAAGCTTAAGGAGATTTTGGAAGGTACTTGTTACGTCATGTGGTGGGTTATTTGGAAGTTTTGTAATCAAGTCTTGTTTGGGCCTTCTCAACCGCGTTTGGAGCTTCTTTTCGATGACATTGTTCATTTGTCGTATTGGTGGTGTTATAATAGATGTAAATTTAAAATTGATTGGAACGTTTGGATGAAATGTCCTAGTTATCTTTCTTTGTAATCTCTTATAGCTCCTTGCTAGTTTCTAATAAAACCGTCGTTCAAAAAAAAAAAGAACACAAGTCGTAAATATGAAGTGTGGATTACCGGCCCAAAAACATTAAACGCAAAAAAAGAACCTTAAAATGTTTGTCTTTTTTAAACAATAATAATGCAAAATCAAGAAAATTTCTACATTACAATAGAGATATTCTCATTTTATATCATGTACGTTTTTCGTGAAAATATATGAAGCTTGTTAGTTGTTAACTTGTTATATTAATATGTGAAGACTTAAGAAAGATGACCTTTTAAAATAAACACTAATGTTAAAAGATATTCAGATCAAATATGGTACTTGAATGTAAAATGTTAACTTTTTATAGCTTCCTACATGGTTCGTAATCTACTTTGTGATCTTATGTTTCTTTAGTGTGTATTTCAAGAGCTTTTTTCCCACATAGGTAGAGGGTAAAAGTAATGAGCGCTTTATATATTCAAGTGTCATTTAAGTGTTAACTCTGACTTGGCAAATTGTAACACAAAATTGCTTGTTACAACTTTCCATATCAGATTTTTTTTCTATTCCATTTCACTTGACTCATTTTTCTTTTTTTTTTCCTATTCCATTTCACTTGACTCATTTTTCATGACATGAGGTCATAAATTACCATAAACTATAACAAAATTTAAATTGATGCCCTACAAAATAAAAATCTTAAATGGTCGTTACATCTCTAAAACCAATTTGTTAATGTCTAACATGATTTGTTATTTTATTTTAAAAGCTTGTCCCACACTCCCACATGATAGAAACTGAAACTAATGAACTCTTTATTACTTTAAGTGTCATCCATAAGTTAAGAAGAGAACATAACAAGATATATGCCGCACTTCAAAGTATTCAATTAGTTTTTGGTTATCTAAATTTATATTACTAATATCATATATTGATAATTCTTAAAAAAACAATTATTTAGGATTGCATTGCCTGTATTGATGATACGCATATCGGGCCATGCATCCTAGAGGGTAAAATGAAGGTCACTGGTAGTTCTTAATAGGGGTGTAATTAATCCGGACCCGACCCGAACTCGAACCCGAACCCGAATCCGAATAAAGATAATCGGGTCGGGTTACTCGGGTCAATCGGGTCAACCCGATTAACCCGAATACGAATTAGGGTCGGGTATCGGGTTTAAAATATTTTGCTTTTTCGGGTTCGGGTCAACCCGACTAACCTGAGCTAGTATTTTATTTTTTTTAAACATATATATATATATATTTTACTTTACCCATTTTTTTCTGCTAATAAATGATTATTCCTTTGGACTTGTCCCAATCTGTTCAACGAAACTTTTTTGCCTCTGTGGGCTATGGTTTTCATAAAAATATTTCTTGCATTGATGAGATATTATCATTTCACATCGTCGATTGGTTTTTACGGTTTATTTCATTATTAAATGAGTTATCCTATACGTTTTAACTCTATTTGGTAGGCACTATTCGATTCGGCACTAGAAAAGCCTAAAACAAGAGTTATTGTAACTTTTAGACCGTAAATCGAAAATTGACAAATAAATAGTCAAAACTCATGGAAAAACGTAAGTAACGATGTTGGAAAGTTAAATAAATGTCGTGGGACACTCGGGGGATGATATGTGAGCTCGGGAATAGGTAAACGAGATAGATACGAAAAATTACAACCCGAACCCTCCTCTTTTCGCTTGACCGGCCGCCCCCTCCTCCCAAATAATTATTTTTGACGTCCCGAGTGGCCTTGTATAAATACCCCACCCAACCACTCATTTGATACTATCATTTCTCTCTCTACTCTCTCTCTAAGCAAACCCTTGCCGCCCCCTTTGTAATATCCGGCCACTTTTCCGGCCACCACGGCCGGATTCCAGCGAGTGAGCACCCACCTACACCACCAAAAGATAGATCTCTTTCTCCTCTTTCCAACCATATATCATATGCTCCATTTGGACTTCATTAACACCTTCAAATTCACGGATTAAGATTCGTACTTTTAGGGTTTCAAATGGCTTTTGCAATTGGTGATTAGATAAGGTAAATGGAACATGTTTTGAGCTTGATTGGGCAATTATAACCCACGAATTAGTAATTAGGGTTCGACCTAATTATAATTTTTGGGGCTTTTGGGTGGAACATGAAATGAAAGCTAATTAGTATGTAAATAAACAAGTAATTAGTGTTTGGGTTTGTGCATTTAGGGTTTAGTTGCATATTTTTAGTTAAAGTAGATGATGGGTTTTGTGTTTGATTGGTGTTTGGAGCTTGAATGATTGGATTTGAGTGTTGTGGATTGGATTTGGTAGTGTTTGGATTGATTTGGGATGGCGTACGCACCACCATGGTCACGTACGTGACCCATGGGTTGGTGTACGTGGCCTACTTGGTCATGGGTTCGAGTCGGGTCGTTTTGGTAGCTTATTGGTTGATGTAGTTGAGGTTTGGATGAGACGCGTGGAGCCGAAAAGCTTCTAGAGCTTGTTTGGTTCACGTGGCCTTAACCGTGACTGTGTCATGACCATTAGGGTCATAACATTGGTTTCTGGTATGTTTGGTTGATTGATTGGTTGGCGAGATTGTTTTGAATTGGTTTGTGATTGAATTGCGATATTATGACTTTTAATTTTGGACTTAATATATATATTGTTAACTTTGAGCTATGTCGGCGTTACTTTGACTTTTTAGTCAATAGTTGACTCCGACAAAGCCGTAACATGGACTTTAGTATAATTTGGACAATTGATTGATTAAAAGCCGATAAGTCATGACTCGTGCTCGTGGACTCGAAACGAATAACGATATGAAACTAATAATGGGATTTGACGAAATATATATGAAAATGCTAATAAAACTGTGAAATGTAAATAATAATGGGCTTTTGTACCAAAAATATCGATAACAAGATTTATCTTGTTATTTACTAGATTTAAATGGAAACTAACGACTAAATTGGTAATGTTTTGTAATAAATAAATAATTAATGTTTCGAGTACACGGTTATCGATAAATTTCAAATGTGGACATTTAATATTAGACAAGTAATTATTTATTCGCGTTATGTGTGCATGGCTTACGGATAACCTAACGTTAATAGTGTTGATCCACGTAGGTAGCGGACTTATTAGGTTGACGAACCTAATAAGAGCCCGCTAGGTACGTTGGGTAACCTTATTAATGGGTGAATTATCCTTATGAGTCTTTAGGATATGATTGACTTATGGGATGATAAACGATACGAATAAATAAATGAGTTTATCGAGTTGACGATTTCGATAAGGTCTACCATTTATTCCGAAACTTATTGAACTATGGAACTTATCGTTTAGAGGTCTCATTGTGTCGCATTGAGTTATATATTGGTTGTTTGAGTGCATTCATGGCATCATATTGAGTCGATACACCCACATGAGGAAACCAAACACTAGGATTAAATGGTGAAATGAGACGTTTTTGGAAATAAAGAAATGAAATATATTGGGGTAGATAACGTTGTTCTTGAGGAATTTGTGTATTAAAGTTGGTCTACATTAATAGGATGTGCCGAGTCGATAGTTGTTGTGCTGTGATATTGTTATCTTCTGCTAGTGTTTAGTTGTGTACTGATTGCTCGAGGTGAGTTTCATAGCCCCATTTTTATCTACGTTTTAACTACGTTTTGAACTACTTTGGGGTGAGAATCATGCTACTGTTTTTGGACCGTTAAAACTATTTGGATTTGCTTATATGCTTGACTGTTTAGATAGATGTGCGGTAGTTGTTGCTTTAGTTTAGGTTTAACCGTGCCTAACTAAGAATAGACTTCTACATCGACCTAGTCCGGGGTTGGCAATTGTTTTAGATTTTGCCCCGACAGTGCTGGACTAGAGTCGCTGGGCCCGAGTAGTCCCTGGATGCGGGACGTGTGCTATGATTGGTGATCCTGGTAGGATCGGTGTGCAAACGATATTTATCTATCTTAGGTCTTGCATAGCAAATCAACTCTTACTGGTCCACTGTGATTTTGTTAAACTTAAACATATGAACTCACCAGTGTAAGCCGACCTTTTGGCATGATTTCTCAGGTATTTGAGAGATGTTTAGATTACTTGATCAGTGGAAGCTTGGCATGGAGGCGTGGTTCAAGGATCATTTCTGACTCTAATAAACTATGGGGACCTATTTTATTAAACTATGTTTTGGGCCTAATATTTATACTTTCGGATTTAAATGTTTGATTATTTAATTTGGGATTGGTTTTGAATAGTTAAATGGTCATATTTTATTATACTTGTGTGCGATACCAATCCAATAGTAACGCCCTGAAAACTTGATTAAGTCTTCCGCTGTACCGAGATTTAGGGTTGGTGGTATCAGAGCTCAAGGTTATAGAGAACTAGGTATTTTATAAACCCTAAACTATAACCACTTTTAAGAAAAATTGATCCTCGACCGACGCACGCCCGCTTGCCAAGCCGAAGCTTCTTATTTGATTTTGGTATAAACTGCGAATTGAATTATGAGATGATCTGTTAAGGGATACTGTGAACTGATTTTGGAAACGTTGTTATTTTGATATATGATTATTGAGTTTGGAAATGAGATATGATTATTAGTTTTGGGAAAATAAGATGTGATTGTCGAGATATTGCGGAAATTGATTTGAGTAAACGATATATTATGATTTTGATAATTTTGAACTCGATTGATTTGATATGGGATTATATGATGAAACTGAGCTTATGTGTTTTATTTAAAGGCATGTTTTGAGTAACGTGGTAACTCTACTTTTAAAGCTTTCATTATGTGATATGTATTTTGGTTAAGTTGATGCGCTTATTAAAACTAGTTGTTTCGAACACTTATACCTACCCTATGCCGTTGTCACAGAATATGCCTTCAATAGCTTTTGAGGTGTCTGAGGAGGTCCTTGCTGTTGCTAGTTCTCATAGCGGTTGCGCAGGGTGATCATTATGAGATCGCCCCTCACTCTAGTTCATCATCATCATATCGCCCTAGCTCGTCTAGGCAACTCACTTTACATCAGGTTTTAGCGAGAGCATAGACTCCTAGGCTTGCTTATAGCACTGCTCGTATGTCCGTGAGACCACCATCATCACCTATCCGTTTAGCAGCCCACTCTCTTATGTCATCACCACCAGCATCACTATGTCACAAGAGGCTTAGATCTCCTAGTGTACCACCTCAGAATTCACCTGCACAGAGACTCCAACTCATGGACTCTCCCCTTATAGATGAGGTTGAGGAGGACCATGAGGAGGAGGACGTTGAGGAGCAGTATGTTGATGAGGATGAGGATCCTCAGGAATAGGATGGTGAGGATATCCCAGAAGGGGGTACTCCTCCATTGCAGAGTCCTGCACATTCTCCGAGACCAGGTTCTCCTTTGCCTGAGCCTGAGTCCCCTGGACAGTCTTTTGGTTTTGATTCACCACCACATTCACCTGAGATAGGTAGCCCGTTATGATCTGAGATACCGTCGGAGGTTGCTTCTGAGCCAGAGGAGTATGGTGAGATGGGTCTGATGTGGGAGAGGATTACCTCACAGGGTACTAGGCTGAGTAGATTGACAGATCGTTTGGTTGGAGTGTCTAGAGCTAGTATAGAGGATCTTAGAGCTGATATGGGTACTGTAGTCAGGAGGACTAGGGTTTTGCATAATGGTATGTCGGAGCTCCAGGATCAGGTTGGGGACCTGCTAAGAGGGTTCGCGACAACTCGTGATGTTGATAGAGCGATTTGGCGTAGGACTGGTGAGTTAGAGAGAGAGGTTGCAGAGCTTAAGAGTGATCATGACGCTGGACGTGTTGAGTTAGCATTGTTGTGGAGAGAGGTTGAAGATGTTAGAAAGTCAGTGAGTGATATTCGTAGACGTGGCTAGATAATATTAGATTCATGGTTTTGTACCGTCTTGAAACTAAGTAGTACTTGGTTCGAGCTGTAGGATTATCCTAGTTGTTTACTATTATCGTTGTTAGGATCGTTTTTGATTTCTTCGTATCCTTCCATGTATTTCCACTTTTGAAAACTTATGAGTTATGGTTATGGGAACGTGCATCCTTAGTTATGATGCGGTGTTTGATTGTTTCGCTTTGGTATAGCGTTATCCCTATTGTCCTTGATTATGTATTCAGGCGTTATCGAGTGACCCTTGGAACCCAACTCTATTTTAGAGCGTAAATTGTGAACTTATGAAACTGTTCTTCTTGCCTCCAGAATGGTGGCAACAAGACGAAACTCGCTTAGGAACAACCGAGCAGCTCCTGCTGCTGTTGTTTCCCCTATCGTCGCGGTCGTCGTCCAGCCCCGACCACACCACATGTTGAGAACCCGAACATTGATAACCCAGCTGTAGAGAACCCGAATATGAATGACCGTACTTAGAATGGTCCTGTACCAC
This sequence comes from Chrysanthemum seticuspe, assembly GCA_019973895.1. Lineage (NCBI taxonomy): Eukaryota > Viridiplantae > Streptophyta > Magnoliopsida > Asterales > Asteraceae > Chrysanthemum > Chrysanthemum seticuspe. Next base: position 28,866,765 of record BPTQ01000005.1, read on the forward strand.
AAAACCCTCCACTCGTGAACCCAACCCACATTTACCAGCTAGTGTCGCAGCGTGTCGCTGAACTGATAGTTGAGGCTAATCTTTCTAACACTTCTATGGGAACCCCAATGTTGAATCGAACTCGAGGTTGTACCTATAAGGAGTTCCGATTTTTTGGTCCCATTTATTTTGGAGGAACTGAGGGAGTAGTTTACCTAACTAGGTGGTTGGAGAAAATTGAATCTGTGTTTGCTGTGAGTAACTGTGATGAGGATTGTAAGGTCAAGTATGCAACCTTCACCTTGAAGGACGAGGCGGTGACCTGGTGCAACAATTACCACAGTTCAGTAGGGATTGATGTAGCTTATGGTATGACTTGGACTTAATTTAAGGCTCTCCTGATTAAGACTTACTATCCTAGGAATGAAGTTAAGAAGTTAGAGAGTGAGTTCTGGAACCACAAAGTTAAGGGTACTAATATGGCGACTTATACTCGTCGTTTCCAAGAGTTATCCTTGCTTTGCCCTGAAATGGTTCGTACCAAAGAACTTAATATTGAAAGGTATACTGATGGATTACCTTTGGCTAGTCGAAATGATGTCATCGCTGCCAAACCAGTCAATTTGCAAGAGGCAATTGCTGTGGCTCAGAGTTTGAAGGACTCATATGTGCTAGAAGTAGGAAGCAAGAGTAAGAGTGATAGGAGTGATAGGAGGAAGAGGAACGAAGTTGCTAAAGGAAATGGCAACAAACGGCAAGAGACAGCCAAAGTGTTTGCCATAGGAAATGGAGGTAGGAATGATTATGAAGGTAGTAAACCTGTGTGTGGTCGTTGTAACCGACACCATGGACCATACCCGAATGTCTGTTGGAAGTGCTCTAAGGTAGGACATATGGCCAAAGACTGTAGGTTCCGACCACTTGCTTCAGCTTAAACTGCACAGGGAACAGACTGGAAGGCCACTGTCTCCTGTTTTGGATGTGGAAAGAAGGGACACTTAAAGAATGAGTGCCGAGAGCCGTGGATGAGAGGAAATCCCGGTAATATAGGAGGATTTGCTAACCGAGGTCTAGGGGGTAATGGTTTAAACCCTGTGAAGCGTGAGGTTGTGGGAAACCATGGTGCTAGGAATGAGCAGAGAGACATGGGAACAGCGCATGTTTACGCTATTGGGAAGGAAGCTGGCGAGGACCCTAACGTAGTTACTGGTACGTTCCTTCTTAATAATCGCTATGCCTCCATACTGTTTGATACTGGTGCGGATATGAGTTTTGTATCCACCAATTTTATGCCATTACTAGGAATCTCCCAAAAACCTCTAGGGTTTAGTTACGATGTGGAATTAGCAAATGGGAATAGAGAGAAGATAGACACCGTAGTCCGAGGTTGCACCTTAAGTTTCCTAGACCGCCCATTTAGTATAGATCTGTTGCCAGTTACCTTTGGAAGTTTTGACGTCATTATCGGAGTGGATTGGTTATCGAAGAACGGTGCACACATCATTTGTGATGAGAAGATTGTGCGTTTACCGTATGGCGGAAAAGTTCTGAGTATACAAGGAGATCGGAGCGACTATGGTAGTCCTTCCCGGTTGAGCATCATCTCTTGTATTAAGGCCCAGAAGTACATCGATATAGGAGGATATCTTTTCTTGGCTCGAGTTTCTGAAAAGAAAGCGAGGAGAAGAGCGAAAGACACCTCAATGATGTACCCGTCGTTAGAGAATTTCCGGATGTGTTTCCCGACGATCTGCCAGGGATTCCACCTGAAGTGGGATTCCAAATAGAGTTGATACCTGGTGTGGCACCCGTAGCCCAGGCACCTTATCAACTTGCTCCAAGAGAATTGGAGGAACTGTCTAAACAGTTGGCTGAGTTGTCAGAGAAGGGTTTCATTCGACCAAGTTCGTCACCATGGGGAGCACCAGTTTTGTTTGTGAAGAAGAAGGATGGATCGTTTCGGATGTGTATCGACTATAGGGAATTGAATAAGTTAACAGTGAAGAACCGATATCCGTTACCTAAAATAGATGATCTATTCGACCAACTCCAAGGAGCTAGTGTATTTTCTAAGATCGATTTACGATCTGGTTATCACCAGCTTAGAGTTCGAGAAGAGGATATCCCTAAGACTGCGTTTAGGACTCGTTATGGACACTATGAATTCCAAGTGATGTCGTTTGGCTTGACCAACGCGCCAGCGGTTTTTATGGATCTCCTGAACCGTGTGTGTAAGCCATATCTGGATAAGTTTGTGATAGTATTCATAGACGACATCTTGATATACTCGAGGAGTAATGAAGAGCACGAAGAGCATCTGAGGCTCATATTAGGATTGTTGAGGGAGGAGAAGCTGTATGCCAAATTCTCTAAGTGTGAATTTTGGATTCCGTTCGTGCAATTCTTAGGGCATGTGATAGATAGTCGAGGTGTTCATGTTGACCCAGCTAAGATTAAAGCCATTAAAGAATGGGCAGCTCCTAAGAACCCATCAGAAATCTGACTGTTTCTAGGTTTAGCAGGCTATTTTAGGAGATTCATTAAGGGATTTTCCAAGATAGCTAAACCGCTGACCAAACTAACACAGAAGGATGTTAAGTATGAATGGGTAGAAAAGGAAGAAGAAGCATTCCAACTTCTGAAGGAGAAGTTGTGTAGTGCGCCCATCCTACCTTTGCCTAAAAGAAGTGAAGATTTTGTCGTGTATTGCGACACTTTGCATAAAGGCTTAGGTGTTGTATTGATGCAACGTGAGAAGGTGATTGCCTATGCATCCCGACAACTTAAGAAGCATGAGAAAAACTACACCACCCATGATCTTGAGTTAGGTGCTGTAGTGTTTGCTCTTAGGATCTGGAGACATTACTTGTATGGAACCAAGTGTGTAGTATTTACCGACCATAAGAGTTTGAAGCATATCTTAGATCAGAAGGAACTGAACATGAGACAGCGTCGTTGGATGGAACTTCTTAGTGATTACGACTGTGAGATTCGTTATCATCCTGGTAAGGCTAATGTTGTGGCTGATGCACTTAGTCGTAAGGAGGACATTCCACCCCTACTCGTTAGATCTTTAGTAATGACCATTGTTTCACCCTTACCATCCCAGATTTTAGCCGCCCAAGCAGAGGCATTGACGGAAGAGAACCGTCCTTATGAGAATCTTCATGGAATGGTAGAAAGTGAAAACATCTTCTTGAAGCGTTCTCACGGAACATTATGCTTCAAGGACAGAAGCTGGATACCATTTCATGGTGGAATCCGTGAGTTGATTATGCACGAGTCGCATAAATCAAAATACTCTATTCATCCCGGATCCGATAATATGTATTAGGATCTTAAGAAACTTTATTGGTGGCCCAATATGAAAGCCGGTATAGCTCAGTATGTCAGTTGGTGCCTGACTTGTTCTAAAGTTAAGGCCGAACATCGGAAACCATCAGGACTTTTAGTTCAACCCGAACTCCCGAAATGGAAATGGGAGCGAATAACCATGGACTTTATCACTAAATTACCGAGAACAGTTAGTGACAATGACGCTATCTGGGTAATAGTTGATCGTTTAAGTAAGTCTGCTCACTTCTTAGCTATTAGTGAAACCGATAGTCTTGATAAGCTTGCTCGATTGTATCTTAAGGAGATAGTATCGCATCATGGAGTACCAATATCTATCATTTATGATAGAGATAGTCGTTTTACATCCCACTTCTGGAAGTCGTTACAGACAGCATTAGGAACGAATTTGGATATGAGTACCGCTTACCATCCACAGACCGATGGTCAAAGCAAGAGAACTATTCAGACTTTAGAGGATATGCTTAGAGCGTGTGTTATTGAATTCAGTAAAGGCTGGGAGAGAAACCTCCCTTTGGCCGAATTCTCTTACAACAATAGTTATCACTCTAGCATTAAGGCCGCTCCATTTGAGGCACTGTATGGCCGAAAATGTCGTTCTCCTATTTGTTGGGCACAAGTTGGTGAAATTCAACTTACAGGTCCCGAACTTGTCCTAGAAACCACTGAGAAGATAGTTCAGATTCGTAACCGGATGCAAGCCGCTTGTGATAGACAAAAGAGTTATGCCGATAAGAGACATAAAACTTTAGAATTTCAGGTTGAAGATCGTGTTATGTTGAAAGTTTCTCCTTGGAAAGGAGTGATTCATTTTGGGAAGCGTGGAAAACTCAATCCCCGGTATGTTGGTCCCTTTCCAGTCCTGGAAAGAATCGGACCAGTAGCATACCGCTTGGAGCTACCATCAGAACTGAGTAGTGTACACAATGTCTTTCATGTTAGTATTCTTAAGAAATGTCTTTCGGAGGAAAATATAGTGGTGCCTTTAAGAGGTATTCGTGTTGATGAGAAATTGAATTTTGTTGAGGAAACTATTGAGATTATGGATCGTGAGATTAAGAGGCTGAAGAATAGCCGTATTCCAATTATTAAGGTTCGTTGGAACTCACGGCATGGACCGGAGTTCACTTGGGAATGTGAGGACTTTTCCGTAGGAAGTATCCTAAAATTTTAATGACATCAAGCAACTCGGAGTGAAACCCGGGACGGGTTTCTTATGAGGCTGGGAGGCTGTGACAACCGGCAATTTAGGGAGTCTATTTTAGGTAACCGCATTACGTTAAACTAAATCGAGTTTTGCCTTTATCACTATTTTATAAACCGTGACTTGATTTTATATCGTCGATTGGTTTTTACGGTTTATTTCATTATTAAATGAGTTATCGTATGCGTTTTAACTCTATTTGGTAGGCACTATTCGATTCGGTACTAGAAAAGCCTAAAACAAGAGTTATTGTAACTTTTAGACCGTAACTTGAAAATTGACAAATAAATAGTCAAAACTCATGGAAAAACGTAAGTAACGATGTTGGAAAGTTAAATAAATGTCATAGGACACTCGGGAGACGATATGTGAGCTCGGGAATGGGTAAACGAGATAGATACAAAAATTACAACCCGAACCCTCCTCTTTTTGCTTGACCGGCCAACCCCCTCCTCTAAATAATTATTTTTGAGGTCCCTAGTGGCCTAGTATAAATACCCCACCCAACCCCTCATTTGATACTTTCATTTATCTCTCTAGAAAACACACACTAAACATTTTTCTCTCTACTCTCTCTCTCTCTCTAAACAAACCCTAGCCACCCCCTTGGTAATATCCGGCCACTATTCCAGCCACCACGGTCGGATTCCGGCGAATGAGCACCCACCTCCACCACCAAAAGATAGATCTCTTTCTTCTCTTTCCAACCATATATCATACGCTCCATTTGGACTTCATTAACACCTTCAAATTCACGGATTAAGATTCGTACTTTTAGGGTTTCAAAGGGCTTTTGCAATTGGTGATTAGATAAGGTAAATGAAACATGTTTTGAGCTTGATTGGGCAATAATAACCCACGAATTAGTAATTAGGGTTTCGACCTAATTATAATTTTTGGGGCTTTTGGGTGAAACAAAAAATTAAAGCTAATTAGTGTGTATATAAACAAGTAATTAGTGTTTGGTACATTTGTGGTGTATTAATTTGATGGGTTTGTGCATTTAGGGTTTAGTTTCATATTTTTGGTTACGATAGATGATGGGTTTTGTGTTTGGTTGGTGTTTGGAGCTTGAATGGTTGGATTTGAGTGTTGTGGATTGGATTTGGTAGTGTTTGGATTGATTTGGGATGGCGCATGCACCACCATGGTCACGTACGTGACCCATGGGTTAGTGTACGTGGCCTACTTGGTCATGGGTTCGAGTCAGGTCATTTTGGTAGCTTATTGGTTGATGTAGTTGAGGTTTGGATGAGACGCGTGGAGCCGAAAAGCTTCTAGAGCTTGTTTGGTTCACGTGGCCTTAACCGTGACCGTGTCATGACCATTAGGGTCATAACATTGGTTTCGGGTATGTTTGGTTGATTGATTGGTTGGCGAGATTGTTTTGAGTTGGTTTGGGATTGAATTGCGATATTATGACTTTTAATTTTGGACTTGATATATATATTGTTGACTTTGAGCTACGTCGACATTACTTTGACTTTTTAGTCAATAGTTGACTCCGACAAAGCCGTAACATGGACTTTAGTGTAATTTGGACAATTGATTGATTAAAAGCCGAGAAGTCATGACTCGTGCTCGTGGACTCGAAACGAATAACGATATGAAACTAATAATAGGATTTGACGAAATATATATGAAAATGCTAATAAAACTATGAAATGTAAAAAATATTGTCTTTTGTACCAAAAATATCGATAACAAGATTTATCTTGTTATTTACTAGTTTTAAATGGAAACTAACGACTAAATTGGTAATGTTTTGTAATAAATAAATAATTAATGTTTCGAGTACATGGTTATTGATAAATGTCAAATGTGGACATTTAATGTTAGATAAGTAATTATTTATTCGCGTTATGTGTGCATGGGTTACGGATAACCTAACGTTAATAGTGTTGATCCACGTAGGTAGCGGACTAATTAGGTTGACGTATCTAATAAGATCCCGCAAGGTACGTTGGGTAACCTTATTAATGGGTGAGTTATCCTTATGACTCTTTAGGATACGATTGACTTGTGAGATAATACGCGACACGAATAAGTAAATGAGTTTATCGAGTTGATGAATTCGATAAGGTATACTATTTATTCCGAAATTATTGAACTTTGGATCTTATCGTTTAGAGGTCTCATTGTGTCGCATTGAGTTATATATTGGTTGTTTGAGTGCATTCATGGCATCATATTGAGTCGATACACCCACATGAGGATACCAAACACTAGGATTAAATGGTGAAACGAGATGTTTTTGAAAATAAAGAAATGGAATATATTGGGGTAGATAACGTTGATCTTGTGGAATTTGTGTATTAAAGTTGGTCTACATTAATAGGTTGTGCCGAGTCGATAGTTGCTGTGCTGTGATATTGTTATCTTCTGCTAGTGTTTAGTTGTGTGCTGATTGCTCGAGGTGATTTTCATAGCTCCACTTTTAACTACATTTTAACTACGTTTTGAAATACTTTGGGGTGAGAAGCATGCTGCTGTTTTTGGACCGTTAAAACTATTTCGATTTGCTTATATGCTTGACTGTTTAGATAGATGTGCGGTAGTTGTTGCCTTAGTTTAGGTTTAACCGTGCCTAACTAAGAATAGACTTCTACATCGACCTAGTCCGGGGTTGGCAATTGTACTAGATTTTGCCACGACAGTGCTGGACTAGAGTCGTTGGGCCCGAGTAGTCCCTGGATGCGGGACGTGTGTTACGATTGGTGATCCTGGTAGGATCGGTGTGCAAACGGTATTTTTCTTTCTTAGGTCTTGCATAGCAAATCAACTCTTACTGGTCCACTCTGATTTTGTTGAACTTAAACCTATGAACTCACCAGCTTAATCTGACCTTTTAGCATGATTTCTCAGGTATTTGAGAGATGTTTGGATTACTTGATCAGTGGAAGCTTGGCATGGAGGCGTGGTTCAAGGATCATTTCTGACTCTGATAAACTATAGGGACCTATTTTATTAAACTATGTTTTGGGCCTAATATTTATACTTTCAGATTTAAATGTTTGAATATTTAATTTGGGATTGGTTTTGAATGGTTAAATGGTCATATTTTATTATACTTGTGTGCGATACCAATCCAATAGTAACGCCCCGAATACTTGATTAAGTCTTCCGTTGTACCGAGATTTGGGGGTGTTATAGTATGAGAAACACATAATATATTTAAAGACAAAAAACACTAATGATTTTGGGTAAATATAGAATTCGTGATTTTTATAAAATTGTAAAATGTTCATTTATTTTAACAGGTTTACCCACATGGATAGAAAGTAAAAGTAATGAACTCTTTATAACTTCAAGTGTCATTTGTGTATTTAAGTTATATGCATAATATGCAGCAAAAACTTGTTGCATGTGTCCTTATTTCTTTTTTTATATATCTTTTTCACTTAACTCTTTTTGATGATATGCTTGTCAGGACCATTTTAAACAGTTATTCTTACATGTTATGAGTTTAACTTTTGTTACAATTTGTGGTATCAAACTCTTATATAACAAGAACACAAGTCGTAGATATGAAGTCTAGCTTACAAGCCCAAAAACATTTTGCACAAAAAATGAACCTATTATTCTAACAAACAAAGTGCACTGAAACAACTAGACCTATGCACTTTCTTTCATAATATACATATTTCATTCAATGAACATAATAATCGGTGATTTAATGCTATCTTTGTATTACATTATCCGATTTAAAATAAATATCAAGATCGGACACCGCTTATTGCTAGATAAACTTTGTGTAAGTGATCGATGCATATGGAGTCGGGATAGTAAAAGCCTCTGGGATCCTGAATAGAAAACGGATGACCATGTTATTCTCTTTCTAACATGGGGAGAATATAGCTATGGAATGGGATTTTCATAAGAAAGTTAGTCCCAATGGATTTCATTGATATTGTGTAAAAGGATTTGATCCAATTTTCAGGTTAAAGTACTTGAAAAACTAGGGTTTGATGAAGCATTCAATTATAAAGAAGAAACAGACTTAACTTCTGCTCTTAAAAAGGTATGCACATTACTGTTGGAATCAAAATAAATCAAGAATCATAAGTCTTAAATGACGAAGGACCAAATATGTTAGATAGATAGTTAGTAACTGTTAATATAGTTATTTCCTGTAAATTAGGAAGGGATGTGTCGATTGGATACATAACCCTTAGTTGTCATTACACGTATGGAAAAATTCTCGTCTTCAATTCAGACAAAGAAGAAATATTAACTTACGAAGTAGTTTGGGATCAAAAAGTTCATGAAATTGGACTTTTAACCTAGTTTAGGAAAATGTGTTATAGTTACTTTAGGTAACCCTGATTGAAAGAATACTTTTAGGGTAAGGTATCGATATAAGAGGGGTACAATCTTTCTCTTATTGTACCAGTAGGCAAAAGATAAGTCCTAGGGTCTCCGAAAATGATAGGGCTGAGGTATACGTAGCTAGTGAATGTGTTTCAAATAGATCGTTATTCGCCACAGGCTAGAACTATAAATAAAATTTAGCCTATTACATTATGTTTCTATCGTAATTTAGTGGCTAATAATACAAGTAACTTACTTTATACATATAATACTTTCTTTCACGTATCCAGATCAACAAAGTCACGTGAAACAAACAATCTTATTATCCAAGTAAAAAACACGTTTTACAAAAACCCGAACATTCGATCTGAAGTATAGATGCTGAACACAAGAACAAT